>LMYD01000001.1:0-24839 GCA_001630595.1 Pseudogymnoascus sp. BL308 | reverse complement strand
TCTTTCTTCTTTTATTCTTCTCTTTCTTTTCCTTTTCTAGATGTCTTCTTCTCTCTAGGATTAGGACTTATTATTAAGTTATCTATAATCCTAGGAGGAGTTCTACTATTAAAGGTGAATGATTCTAGGGCTGGATTTATTCATTTAGGTGGGCGGCAGAACTAGGCGGTCAAAAGACTAGGGGCTGGATTTATTCATACAGGGGGGCACGATTTATTCATTTTGTAAGTTCCCCTATTAAAGCCTGCATAACAATTACAGGCGGTTAATAAGTAAACCAACCCGCCCAATTCCAACCCTAGTGTTAGAATTACGATATTCGTAGTGGTTGTTGAGTTATTCACGTCATAGATAACCCCAAGTTGGGGTTAGGGTTACTAGGCGGGGCGGGCCGAGTGGCGTTTAGGTGAGACATCAATTAAAGGTGAAATAGGGGAATCATAAGGGTTTTGTATAGAATTAGGGTTAGAGTCTAGAGCCCATACGTAGCGTGGGAATATGCATTTAAAATGGATCATTTCATTCATTTACTAGAATTCCAAGTCATTATATGCAAAAAGTGTTAGTACGTAGTATTACCTAGCAAGAGCAACGCCCATTTAGCAAGGGAACTAGTGCACGGATTAAGTAAAGACAGCCGAAAGTTAATTTTTAACTAAGTAAGAAAGGTCGATGGTTTAATTAAGAATAGAACAGCGTTAAGCCAAGTGGGATTTAAATATCCACCCCTAAATACAATAGCGATTCTGGGTTTAGCCAAGCCAAGAGCAGATGCATTGAGTTGTCCATTCGAACAGGACGGAGAGAGGTGTTGATTTGTGCACCCGCAAGAGTAGAGGATGCAAGGGCATTGTTGAGATGTCCACTAATGAAAGAACCTACAAAAGAGAGGTGGGCAATGGAAGGATGAACCAAAGAGTAACGTTCCATGGAGGAAGGGTGTCCATTGCTAGCGGTTTTTTGTATAAGGTTTATATTCTAGTTATTTTGAGGTAGAATGCCAACCGCCTAGCGCACCCAGCCCTAAAGGTCCTGAGGTGAAAATGGAAAAGGAGATCTAGCGTCAAATCAACAAGGTGAAAAGAGAAGTTAAGAAGAAGATCAAGGTGTCAGACAAAGCCTAGGAGCTCAATTCGTTTTTAAGACGAGTAAAATGGGACGAGCATTTATAGGGGAGAGACCGGGATAAATTAAGGACGTTGATTAGCCCCATTAATCCAGAAGAGGAGGATGAATTGGTCATAATCCATTAGAGTTTCAATAGGGTAATGGACGAGTGCTAGAAGCATGTCGTTAAGGAGGTAGTAGGAGAGGCCGCGTTATTCCGCGTTAATGCTACAGAGTACGGAAAGAAAGGCGAAAACCCGTTTTATATGGATTTGAAGGACCGCACCCATTTGAGTTACTAGGCGTATTAGAAGCAGATGTTGAGATTCGTGGTGCGTGCAGAGTTAGATTAGGAGAAGGAGGAGAGGCCACCGTACTAATTCACGCGAGGTCAGAGGATGGCATTTGTTAAGTTAATGCGGAAGGCAGGGGAATTTGAAGGAGTGGAGGTGAAGGAGGAGATGGGCAGGGAGGAACGAGAGCAGATGGAGGAGTTAGACCGCGTGTGTTTGCGGTTTTGCATCGAGTTGTTAGATCACTAGTTGGTGGGCAACCCATACGATAGCGCAATCATTAGCGGTTTGTCCATTTTAGGCATTAGGCTAGGAGAGACGTGGGTTGAGGCCATTCATTACACAACGATATATTCCGCCATGATTAAGATTACCCGGGCATTAGTTGTAGAAGAGGGGTATTAGACGTGGACCTAAAAGATTACCGCGTGCAAATTAGTTAGAATGGAGGAAGAGGAGGCGATCGAAACCACAGAGTCACCGTATCAGTTGATCCAGCAAATGGTAGACTAGTTCATGGGGTTAGAAGGAGGGACGAGAGATCCCAGCCTAATGGATTAGATCATTAGCAAGAGAACATACAGGATGAAGATCCGAGCGAATACGACTGCAGATGAAGATATTTCGTGGATTGGGGATAAGATATATGGGTATGAGTTAGAGTTCGACATAGGCTAGTTGTAGACGACCATCTATGAGGTTGTAGCTGAGGCCCGTAGGATTTTGATGCGGGATTTAATGATGATTCCGTTAGACGCGTTTAGCGACATTAACGAGGGTTAGGTTCCGTATATCAATTAGGCTAGTTTACAGGATAACATGGCCGAGAGCAAGGTTAGATGGTCGTTTTTGGATGATGTTCGGAATTAATTCAATATCAACGGACCGTAGTAGTTGTAGAGGCGAATCATGCAGAAACCCGATTTCAAACGGCAGTTTGTGTAGTCCATAGAATCAATCAGGTAGCAGCAGCAGCAGATCACGGAATTCGAGCGAAAGTTAGTCTAGTTCCAGGAGTTGTTATTGTTTTGTTGCCATTTCGCTAGAGGGCAACCTAGTTAGGCGCTAGAGATATTAAGCGTTAGGCACTGGAATACTAGTAACGGGGGGATTCGTAACATTAGAGTAGAGCACGGGTTGATATTTTACGCCCCCCGAACGCATAAGAATTATATGTAGACCAATAACATGAAGATTGTACATCATTGGTTACCACTAGAAGTTGGTGAGTTAATGTTGTATTATTTGTAGTTAGTATTGCCGTTTTAGGAGAAGGTTCAGATTTCGGCTGATCTAGATTTCTAGGGTAGCCCGTTTGTTTAGGGGAGGCTAGCATTAGAGGTGAAGAGAGAAAAGGATGATACGAAGGTGGCGAAGCAACCCGTACGGAGAGGAGAGATAGAGGAAGATTTAGAGGAGGCGGAGCAGCCCGTACGGAGAGGAGAGATAGAGACCATCGATAACGAGGTATACAAATTAGCGAGCATTTAGAAGAGGGAATGGACATCCGCCTAGATGCAGGGCATCATCTAGCGGGAGTGTAAAAAGGGGATGAACGTTAAGATGAACATTAACGCATGGAGGAATATGGTAGAGGCCATTAGTTAGAAATTTTTGCAGCATCCATTCAAGTTCGATTCAGACGAGGAGTGGAAGGATGAGGGGGATGAGATTTAGGAAGAGTAGTTTAGGCATATAGCCCTAATGGGTGAGGCCATGTATGAGAGGTTAATGACAGAAGCCCTAGGGGAACGAGGGAGCCGACGAATGAAATTCTAGTTTATTAGCCAGGAGTGGCACTAGTTTATGAAGTTTCCATTAACGGGTAGTAAGGTGGGTAAGGTAGGGCCAGCCTAGTCATTTTACGATGAGGCAATGTAGCAGATGCAGATTCGACGGCGGCATTTCATGTAGCAGGTGGACGTCTAGTAGGAATTCGAGGCATATATGGGTGAAGGCAGCCAGTTCCGCGGGAAGCAAAAGAAAGCTGTCACGGCCATTTTCTAGGGAAGGAGCCTGATGTTAGTAGTAATGGGCACGGGTTCTAGGAAGAGTTTGTTGTTCATGTTACTAGCATTTTGCATCTAAGGAGGGTCGACCATTGTCGTCGTCCCATTACAGTCATTGTAGACGGACATGAAAGACTAATGTAATAAGTGCAGGATCACTAGCGTGATTTGGCAATTAGGGAGGACGATTAAGCTAGCATTAATCGTATTCGTCACGCCTAAGTTAGTGTTACAAAAGGGGTTCCGGGATTTTATTAGATTGTTGTAGGACACGCATCAATTAGATCGGATTTTCATCGACGAATGTCATACAGTGTTAGCTAGCAGTGCTACATTCCGGCCAACAATGCAGCATTTAGGGAAGTTGGTGCGTATGGGAACACAGGTGGTGTTTTTGACAGCCACATTACGGCCGCGGCATGAGGGAAAGTTTTGCTAGAGCATGAACATCATTAGGCCAGGGGTTTTCAAGATCCAAGAGGCCACAACCCGTCTAAACATCCAGTACTAGATCCAAACATACAAGCGCACGGGAGGGGGTGAGGTAGATGATAGCGCGATTAAAGCAGTCGTTAGGTTAGTGGAGCAGTTAAAAATCAAGTATCCTGCACCAGCGAAGATCATTGTTTATAGCCAGGAAATCAAGGAAGCCAAAAAGTTGAGCGAAGCATTAGGGGCCATGTTATACCATGCTAAGGTAGACGACTGGAGCAGGAAGGACAAGAGGTTAGGCGAGTAGAAGAGTGGGAATGAAGAGAGCCAGGTTGCAGTAGCTAGCAATGCGTTAGGTTTAGGAGTTAACACCAGAGACACTAGAGCGGTTGTGCATGTAGGGATGCCACGGGATTTAGCCAGTTACGTGCAGGAGAGTGGACGGGCAGGGAGGGATGGGTTGCCTAGTGAGGCGATTGTATTATTACTAGAGGAGTCAGCCAAGCGCCAAAAGGGGATCAACAGCTAGGAATTAACGGAGGCGCGACCTGTGATATACAGGCATAAAAGGGAGACGGGAGATAGGGAAGAGGAGGAAATGGCGCGTGAGGTTGAGAAGTACGTCCAAAGCAGATGCCAACGAGTAGTCATTGATTAGGTGATGGATGACAATTTGCACTAGAAAGGTTGTGTGGAGGGTAAGGAGTAGTGCGATTTGTGTTAAAGATTAAGGGCTAGGGAGTTAATTAAGGATGAAGCGTCCAAAGACAGCCTAGAAGGAAGCCTAGGGTTTGTAAGCTGGGAAGAAATGGAATTCAATCGACAGGATAGGGAGAGGGATTGGATTAGTTTCCACGTGTAGCAGCAGGAAAAGCAAGAGGTATATGAAGTTGAGGAATTAGAGCGGGAATTGGAGAGGTTCAGCAAGCAGTGCGTATATTGTTACGTTTAGAAGTTTAGCAACACGGATCATTCAATTGGGCAGTGTACAATGCCAGGGGTAGAGGGTGTTCGGAAAGGGGTGTAGGAGTTCACCACGTTTGTCTAGGAGAAGAGGAGCATGGAGAGGTTTTCGTGTTGTTTTTGTTGTTATATACCCTAGGCGATTTGTGAGCATTAGAAGCATAAAGAGGATAAGGAGGAGCGCGGAAGGTAGGAAGAAGACAACAGTCAGGAGTGTTAATACCCAAATGTTATTGTGCTGGCGTTTTGGAGCATGATGATGAATAGGGGGCAAGCAGGGTTGGATTAGTTGTATGAATGGGCAGAGAGAGACGGATATGACATTCGGGATGATACGGAGTCAGAAAGGCAGTGGTTGGGAAAGAAGGTTGAGTGGGGGGGGATCGAAGGAAATAATTTGATCAGAGCGTTCAAAAAGTTGGCTAGCGAGCATTCGGATGACGAGAGTTAGAAGAATTAATTGACAGGAATAATATGATTAGATGGAAAATATAGAAAGGTTGCGTAGTTTAATTAATAAAATGTGAAAGTTAGGTTATTTTTTTATTTTTAGGGTGAAATTTAAAATTTGAAAATTGAAATATTAAATTCGGATTTGATAATATACGAACAATACCAATCACGAGTAGGGTTGATACAGAGAGTTAGGGCGAAGATTTGTTTAGGGTGAGTAGTAGAATGATCATGATGGGGCAGGATTTAGGGGCGCATTCCACGATTAGGGGTTAGATGGAGGATGGAGGATGGGGCAATTGTGCGAGAAATGGGAGCAATAGGAGCAAAGATGACAAGCAAATATTAGGCGTTCGAAATAGAATATGAGGTTTTGTTAGCAGGGACGTGGATACATTTTCGAGATTAGCAGTACATTTCGAGTTAGCAACATGGGGTCAGCATAGAAGGTCAGCAAAGGATGGGTGATGATTTCATGAAGGGTTCGAGTTATATTAAGATGACAGAATGGTTGAGCCCATCCCAGTGAAGCCCAGCGACGGCCACCCTAGAAGTTAGAGGTCAGAGAGCATGTGATGGCGACATCAGGAGAGGTCACGGAATAAGGAAGAGGGTGGGGGGAAGTCACGGAATAGGGGAAGAGGTGCAGGTCACGGACCAAGTAAGAAGATAGAGATCAGGGGATAGGGGAGGTAGAGAGGGCCTAAGCCGAACGGCGAAGCCGCCATGAAAGGAGTTAACGNACCAAGGAAGGAGGGGGAGGAAGTGGTGGAATGGGGAGGGAAGTGGAGGTCACGGACCAAGGAAGGAGATAGAGGAGCCATGAATAAAGGGGGGACAAACCGCACGAGCAGGAGGGGACAAACCATAATAACGGGGAAGGAAAAAGGGTTTATTATTTAATGGGTTGATATATTATTTATGGCCCGCAGCATTTGAACGATTTTTCAGGAATTGGAAAAATAAAATAAAAAACATTATTAATGAAAAGATGGATGTTTTTTGGGGATACATTTATGGGTTAGGAGGGAGCGCCGTTATATACAAGAGGAGGGAAGGGTTATTCCAAATCCATAGTCCGAAGCCATCCCAGAGAAGCCCAGCCGATGGCCACCTAGGAGGGTTTATGAGGGTTGGTAAGGTTTAGCGCATATTGTAGAGAGGTTTTAACGTTTTGAGACAGTTACGCAGGTAACACGAGACATACGCGGCAGTGAGACACCGGTAAGGGACAGGATTCGAGTGGGTGAAAACGAGGGGGTTGGGCAGTTGTATATATTCGGACACGATTAGACGTGGTGAAGGGGGTTTCGGGCAATGTTAGGCAGTACAAGATGAGCGACAGCGAACATGCAGAGAAGAGCGGTAGCAAGAGGGTGCAGCAGGAAATAATCTAGGGGGTGTTGGCGAAGTTTTTGGTTAATGAGAAATACTAGAGGTTGATTTGCATGGCGGAGGGATGCGGGGTGGGGTTGGAATTAGGTTTGGTGGAAAAACATATGAGGGAGAGACACAAGTTGAAGAGGAATATGTCGACAAGGGTGAAGCGGGGTATACGTGCAGCAAATTAGGGCGAGGGTTAGGGGAAGTATAGTATGATGATGCTGGTGGATGGGTTGAGGCCGCAAGCAGGGTTAGCAGTGTATGATGGGGCACAGTGCTAGTGTTGCCATATGTTTAGGGCGAGGATGGCAGGGGAGGTTGAACGACATTCGTATGAATTGCATGGGGAGAGGGAGGGCAGGTTATGGAAGAAGGTGCGAGTGCAGTCATGGGGCGGCAAGGGCGAGAATGAAGATTTATATTGGATTGTGGACGAAAGCACGGGCAGTGGTTGTGAAGAGAAGACGGGGTTTGAGGTCATCAGGGAAAATTGTGAGGAGAGTGAGGGATGGAGCGAGGGGTTAAGTGAAGAGGAGAGCGAAGGTTTTCAGGAAGAGGATGAATTACACGGGTGGGTTGCAGGTAATGGAAGCACGTGGGGATGGAGGGTGGATGAGAGAGGTTACGAAACGAAAGATGATTGGATTTTTATGGAGCAGGTGGGTTGACAATGAGGAAGGGCGTTGAGATATTCGGTTTCCCGTTTTAAAATCACAACGCCGCTAACCCACGTTTATGATATGGAGGGTTAGTGTTATTTAGATGAAGAGGATTAGAACCGTTTGTAGGACAAGCAGGTAGACCCGAAATATGATCCGCAAAGAAATAGCAGTTGTTTTCAGGGGCGTAGGTTGGTGGTTGTTGTAAGTGATATCATAGCATGTAAGACGGGACGGGTATAGGACGGGAGGTGACGGGAGGTGACGTCAGGAGCCGCATGAGGGTATGTGAAATGGGGCAATCGAGGAGGTTATTTCAACAACATATCAAAACAACGGACATGAGCAGGAGCACAAGATGAGCAACCAGCAGGGATTGTTAGTAGGCGGAGACGCGTCGCGGACAGCGTAGCAGGTGCAAGCAGCGTTAGAGAGATTTTTTATCATGAATGAAGAGTACAACAAAGTAATTTGCATTGGCGAAGGGTGCAGGAAGGCAGTCAAAGCACATGCGGTCCAAAGGCATTTGCAGAGGAGACACAACGTGGAAGGGGTTTTATCAAAGAGGATTGCAGATTTGATTGGTGAAGAAGTGGGATGGCGTTAGAGACCGAGTAATAAGAGATTACCGGTGAATGGTTTGGGGCCGCAGAAAGGGTTGGAGGTGTTCATGAGGTTTCAGTGCCGGTTTTGCAATGAGTTACCGGCAAAGACGGTGGAGGAAGTTGAACATCACATATATGAGATGCATAGGGAGACGGAGGGTCACACATGGGATGAAGTGCCGGTACAGTCGTGGGGTGGAGAAGGAACGTATGAATGTTGGGTTGTGGATGAAAGGAAATGTAGTGGGGGTAAGGCAATAATGGAGGTAGTAGAGGAGGCGTCGCCCGTAGAGAAGGATGCGGTTAATGATGCAGTGGATGATGTAGCAGTGGATGATGCAGCAGTGGATGCAGCAGCAGCAGAGAAGGACACAGCAAGGGAGATGGATTCGAAAGAGATTCCAGACAATATCACAGAGGAGAGCGAGGATTGGAGTGAGGAGGAAGGTCAAGAGGAGATGGAAGGGTGCAAGGAGAAGGAAAATTTCGATGAGTGGGAAGGGGATTGTTTTGGGTGGAGGTGGAGGGAGGCCGGACATGCGGGATGGGATGAAATGGCCGGAGATTGGGTAGTTATGTATTGAATGCGTGGAATGAATAATTCTCGAGAAGAAAAAGTCTGAATATTATTAGTAACGTATTTCACAAGCGAGTCGGTCACCCAAGCGAGTCGGTCACGAAAACACCAACATTAACTATTACTGCCTACTACTAAACCACCACCCTATATAATAACCCTTATTCGATCGTAATTGATTCCTGGCGCCTCTCGCACGTACGGGCATTATGTCCCATTTTCTCACATTTGCTGCACTGCTTCTGTCGGCCCTTAGAGCCTACCTGCCGACTACTCTCACTTGCTACCTCTGTACGGACTTGAGCTTCAACCTCAGCACTTTGAACGATATCCTCCCCCTCTCGTACGGAGAGACTACCCCCTTGCATTATACGCCTCTTACGCTTCCTTTCCTTCCTCTTTTTCTGTTCATTTGCTGCCTGTAGAGCCTTAACTTCTGCCTTAAGTAGAACAGCAGAATGCATCATCATTTCTGCCCCTTTAACAAGGCAGCTAACAGCATTATTAATTGAGGTAGGAGAGCTGTTCTGATGTCGTACGATGCGGTTCTTAATGTGCTCTGTTTGAAAGTTAAGCTCCCTTATAGTTTGAGGAGTCTTTGAAGTCCAATTATTACTCTCAACTATAGGAGGAGTTGGAGTCCTTAAGCGTAGATTCAAGTAAGAGAGGACACTCTGTAGTTCGTACGGAACTAGTCCTGTAGCTCGGAATCCGCTCTTAATGTTCTGCTCTGTAAATGTAGCCTTAAATGCTTCTTTAAATGCAGAGAGGAACTCGAGCTTTGTGATGTGGTTTAGCTAGTTCCGTACGAAGGTTTCAATCTGCTTTCCGTACGAGAGCTTTAGTGGTGCAAAGCAGCTTACATCAAGAGGCTGAAGAATGTGCGACGAGTGTAGTGGCATGCAGAGGGTGATTATCTTCCGTTCTGTACAGTAGTGTTGAAATTGAGCAGAGAGGTGGCTCTCATGTCCGTCAAGAATAAGAAGGCGATAGGTTCCAACCGTACGAGCATTTGTGTGTCGATCGAAGTGTTAAATCCACTCGTACCCAATTGAATTTGAAGTCCACCCATTCTCACTTAGTGTAATCACCTAATCATCTGGCAGTCCTGAGTCCTCGTACCAAGCAGAGAGGTGATTCTGTGCCTTGAAAATAATGAATGGCGGGAGTGCCCATCCGTACGAATTAACACCTTAGATAATTGACACCCACTCTCTATTTCTAGGCTGTATAGTCTTTAGACGACTCTTTGCTTCTAAGCTTGTAACCACCTTTGCAGTAGCAATAACCCCCATTGCGAAACCTGCTTCATCAAAGTTGTAGATATCTTACTCTAAGATTCCGTATTTTGCAACTGTGTTTCGTACGAGGGAGAACCACCCTTTAATTATCTTAGGATCTTCGCATTTTGCGCGTTTGTAATCGTACTTCTGACTAAATTTTGCTTTGATTTCCGTACAACGCTTTATGAAGTTAGTAGTCCAGTTCTTCCTAACAGGGCTCTCGCCTCGTTCGGAGAGTAGAAGGTCGGCCATTTCTTGTACATCTTGCGGCCAGGGCGGAAATCCACGTGAATCTAGGTCGAGGATATACCGAACGAGAGCTGACTCTTCGTACGGAGTCAACTTACGTGAATTAGGGGTAGTGTCACGTCGAGAAGGCATCCCGTTCATTCGATCAAAAAGCGATGAATAAGGTATGTCGTACGATGTAGCAGCAGCCCGAATACTTTGAAACTGGCCTTGTTTAAATGCACTAATAGCTAATAGTATTCTACCCTCCTGGTTAGAAGATTGAGCTTGTGTTAGTTGTGGCATGTTTACTTTTGTCAAGTTGACGCGTTTTGGTGTTTTCGTGACCGACTCGCTTGGGTGACCGACTCGCTTGTGAAATACGTTACAGGTACAATAATGCTATTATCTAACTACGAGCCATAACGAGTGAGTAATGAGTCTATGATAACGAGCTCCGAACAATCGTGAGCAATCCTTAAATTGACCAGTACGCCTAAACGGCGAGTTCCTCCCTAACCTAACCCTAAAGTTGTGAATATCAAGACTGCGCAGTAAATATGCAGCTTTTTAACGAAAGTGTGACTGCGTGTCTGATCAACTGCATTTGCGAATTTGTTTTCAGCGACGAGAGTGCCGTCAATATTGGACATTGTTGCTCTCTTGGCCGCGTGTTGCTCAGGACTTGCCCCAGATTTTTTTATATATCACCAAGATTATATTTATGGCGCTATTCAACTGGGAAAAACATGCCGGGATTACTCTGGTTCTCGTCTCTCTGGCCTTATACACCATCTATGGAGCCATTTATCGATTATTCCTCAGCCCGCTGAGGAATTTCCCAGGCCCAAAAATTGCAGCATTGACATCATGGTAAGAGCTGTTCCTCATTAAGCCTTGGTATTGTCAAATAACCTCTTGATAGGTATGAGCTCTACTATGATCTTATCCTAGGCGGCAAGTATACCTTTAAGCTCATTGAACTTCATAAACAATATGGGCCTATCATCCGTATAACCCCCTTCGAACTCCACGTATCCGATCCTGAGTTCTACGACGAGGTCTATGCAAGTAGCGCCAGCAAGCGTAAGAGAAACAAATACCCATTGCTTTATAAATCCTTTGGCATAGACTACTCCATGTTTGCGACGGTGGACCATGACTTGCACAAATACAGGCGAGCTGCAATTAACCCATTTTTTTCGTTACAAAATGTTAGAAAGCTTCAGCCAGTCATCGAAGAACGGGTTACCACAATGATGAAGAGGATCAGAGACTTCAATGAAAGCGGAAAAGTTCTCAATGTCAGCTGGCTCAATGCAGCATTTACAAGTGGTAAGTGTAGAGAAAGTTAATCTAATCACCCGCCGTCATTATAACAAGTCTAGATGTTGTCATGCAATACGCCTTTGCCAGATCTGATCATCGACTTGGTAACTAACTGTCACTCAACTCCTGTTTATCGTTGTTGATTAATTGATAGAGAGGCCTGATTTTGACCGGGCAAATCGCGATGGGGCATTCTTTGGGTCAACGGCTGCAAACTTCATGAAGTATGCCCCTTGGCTTAATATTGTCTTTCAATCTCTCCCAGATCAGATAACGCGGCTCGCTCATCCGTCCCTCGCTGCATTCCTAGCACAGCGAAAAGTATGTTATTATCTCCCCACCCGACCAAATTTTCTGTATGGTAATGGAAACAGCATATCGTGAATCAGATAGTAGGTATCAAGAACGGACACAACACGAGTAATAGAGACTTATCACATGCTACTATTTTCCACGAAATTCTCGACTCGAAGCTACCGGAAGAGGAGAAATCTGTGCGCCGTCTGTCCGATGAAGCTGAAGTCCTTGTCGTGGCTGGCACTCTCACCACTGCCTTGGTCCTCGACCTCAGCACCTTCTACCTGCTCCGCAAACCAAAAGCCCTGCGCAGACTGAAGACCGAGTTGAGAGCCGCAATCTCTGTCCGTGACAAAGTCAACCCTATTGCCGCCCTGGAGCATCTACCGTACCTGAATGCTGTCATCAAAGAATCCCTCCGCCTGACCTATGGCGTCGCCGGCAGATTGGCTAGAATGCCTCAGGAACCGCTACATTTCACCAACCGCTCGACGGGCCAAGAATGGATTATCCCTCCGGGAACACCAGTCGGGATGTCCATCGCGCAGCTCCACCATGACGAGACCAACTTTCCAAACTCACACGAGTGGATTCCGGAGCGCTGGCTCAATGAGAACGGGAATCTCGATTCCAAGCTTGACAAGTACCTGCTCAGCTTCAGCCGTGGGAGCCGACAGTGTCTCGGCATGCATCTCGGCTATTCAGAGTTGTATCTTGTGCTCAGCGCAATCTGGACGCTGTATGGGAGCCAAGCTGGAGTGACAGAGATGGGGGAGAAGTATGAGGGTGTCAGGTTTGAAGGGGATATTGGTGTATTGGATCTTTTCGATACTGGTATGGGGGATGTGGAGCTACATGGGGATAGCTTTTTGCCCTTGGTAAAGCCAGGGAGCCATGGGATCCAGCTGAAGGTTCTGGATTAGGGTGCCTTGTTTGTAATTTGCTTAATTTGCTTAATTTGCTTTACCGGAAACGATAATTATGAGAAGGAATGCTAATTTGCCGCTTTGTGGGTGACTGTGATGGGAGTTTTTGAGTGAAAAGCTGGGTACCATTTGCGGTGCTCGGTATAAACGTGTAATATTAATTGGCCAGTACGCATTCATTGATAAATATGGTATTTGATATGTTAACTACGCTCAGATATGGCATTTGCGACGCGGCCATGCATTGGAAGTAACCAAACTCTTTCTGGGGATATCTGCCAGGAGTCCCACTGTGTGCTGGAACCAGGAGAAGGCACAGTCTAATTGACGTAGATCCAGACATTTTAATTTGTCAAAAATCTTGTAACGTTATAACATCCCTTGTCTAGGTCTTCGCGCTGGGTTCTGAGTACATTGCAAAGCTGACTTGCTGTCGCTCACTACTCGCCTCCGCTAACCGCTAGTCGCGAAAGCTCCAGTATAGCGAACGCTCCACCCCATTTTTTCACCAAAAAATCACGAATTTTGTAATTTAGCATCTCAACAACCCTTTAGTAATGAATTATAAAATATTTACTTAGCCTTTTATAAGCATTTAAAGTGCTCTGTTTGGATCTTAAAGCAATTGGTTTTGGCAAAGGAATTGAGCAGATTAGTCTTGCTATAAAGAGCGCACCCGCGCGTAACCGCAAGAAATGGTACTGTTTGGGTATCGTTGGCATGCTTTATGTCCCAGTAACTTAACCACAATAATGTATTTCTGACTCGTCAAAGTTCTTATTATTATCATCGTTATTATCGTTGCTGTTTTGAAAGGGAACTCGATGATATGTGTCGCCGGTACCAAGTTCAAGGGAAGTAAAGAAGGATGCAACGAAAACAAAGAGATATGAACGACGACCATGACCAAGAGAGAGGCACAAGTAGTAAAGAAAGTGGAGAAGGGATGGAAAGTGACACATGACTTGCTAAACTTCTAGAGCAAGGTTTTGGGCCCCTGCAGGTTGACCAGTTTGGTTGGACGCTGTTCTAGGTCATCCGAAAAGACCAGGCCTTGGTCAATGGTGACAGGGCTTGTCTCCAACTTTACGCCAGAGCAAGCTAACTTGTTTATTTTTCTTCCATCCCACTATCTAGAAGTCTGTGCAACCTATTGGCCCAGAACTTATCCTGCCAATTTTATTCTGTTTCGAGTCACCAGCTTACATGACCATACCGATAGACTAGCACAATCACTCATCTCAGGTTGGTCAGCTTAGATCATCTCGGTCAGCTCAGTCCAGCTTCTGTATGAAGCCTACCAAGGAAATTACTGTACAGACGTTGAGATTACAAACTCTTTATTGAAGTAATATGACATAATTAAAGTGAAGGTATTTTTTAAAGGAGGACAGTGAGTGAAAAATCGAGATAAATGTCTAGAGCCTCAAATTAGTATGACGTTCTTTATGATGACGAAACGTATAGTACTATAGACTACAGTATAACTTATTCGATATAGGTTTCCTTTGGAATTACAGTAGCAGTACAGTAACCTCTCCTTTTAAAAGCAGTAAACGACATCCATCTCAACCAGCTTCTGCTCTAAACTTGTTTATATCGTGCTTTTCCCACACCTTAATAATATTTTTATAATATAAGGCTTTGGCAATCCCTATTACGGTGATATTAATTTCTTGTTCTGAACTCTCACTCAATAAGATATCATTGCCAGCGAACGCATTCTCATTGATCTAGGTCCGGTTCAAAGCTCCCAGACTGGTGTACTGTAGCCGTAGTGCACACTAGTAGACCAAGTATACTTAGTTAATAGCACAAACGCAAAGCTGACACGATGACTGCCTGCATGATATTGAGCAAACTTTCACTACAGTTGGAGCAAAGTTGACGTGATCTCATAAATCTAACATATAGAAGAGAAACAGTAAAAAAAAAAGGTTATGAGCCATTTATAAATATTATAGTGACGTCCCTAGCTTCCTTAAACCGTGCTCGTCAGTATGTGTCATCGAGCACACAAATTAGTACAACTCACAGTGCCATCAACAGGACGGAGCCGCAGTCATTACTATTTCCTTGACTAAGATAGAAGTATCGAACTTAAATAACGAGCTCGATCCCCTAATGGAAACAGTGACTCCTGGTTATCCAAATGAAATCAGTGGCATTGCTAGGTTCCACGGCCCAATACGAAAACGCATCACCAGCCTTGCCTCCCACAGTGCTACATTTCGCGAACTTTCATGACTGAAAATGAGGATCACTGGTTTAACATTAGACAAGCAATGAGATTGTGAGAAACAACCCTGCACAGCCACTCTACCGAGACCTTGAAAAACTGCCAGCACTTATAACGGGGCCTAATAGAATTCGAATAATGCTGAATTTAAAATTGCGTTGTGCAATTTTACTAGCGAAACTAGGGCCACAAGGATTACTTCAAGCTCTAAGCACTGGGAGAATTGCAATATCCGTGGAAATATTGATATGACAATTCCAGCTAGGTTTATATATTCTTCAACCTTCCGTTCCACCACAACCTCCCTCCCATCACACAGTCCTCGTCCCCTCACCAATCTCAATCCCAATTTGCCCTCTCGCCAACCCATAGCTCAACCTTACCGCCTCCCCCGCAAACCCCCTCATCACGCCCTCGTACGCCCTCCCCACCTCCTCCCCCCATCCCCCCTTTTCCCCCAACAACTCCCCCAACAACGCTGCATCCCTCATCGCAGTATTTGCCCCAATCCCCCCCGCAGGAGTCATCGAATGCGCCGCATCCCCAATCACAGTGACGCGCGGCTCATTCTCCCACTCTGGGACACCCGTAGGGGTAGAGCATGTTATCTTCAAGAAGGTAGCGTCCTCTACAACCATGGAGTTAAAGATAGGGCGCAGACTAGGATGCCAGTGCGCCGTGACGCGTTTGGCAACCTCTGCGGCGGTTTCCCCGATATTATCGTCCGTGTTACTGGGGGGATCGATGACACCGGGCTCGGCGGTCATGGTCCACCCAAATAGCAGGCTTGGGTCATCCCTCTCAACTGGTCTGACATTCGTGAAAACAAACAGCTTCCCCTTCTCATTTCTCTCATCACTTAGCATCCACACCCCCTCCCCTAGGCCCTTAAAAGCAGTCGTAGGCGCCTTTCCATGGATCACAATCGCGCCTGTATCAAACACTTTCAACCGCCCCCCCGATACCTGCTTCGCAACTTTACTATGTATCCCGTCGCCTGCCACAAGCATCTCCCCCTCCTCTGATTTTGTCCCGTCTGCGAAGATAGCTCGCACCCCCGTCCCCGACAACTCATACCCAACAACAGCGTGCGACCAGCGTACGAACTTCTCGCACCCCTCGGAAAAAATCCTCCTCATATCCCCCCTCGAAATCCCCACGATCTTCCCATTCCTGCTGGCCAGTGCCTCAGTCATCCTTTTCTCTGACTCTTCTTCCCCCCCTGTCCCCCCGGCCGGAACTTGGGGTCCCCCCCCGCTCCCCTCAATCACTCCCGTCACGGCGTTAATAGGACTGAACCCTACGCCGCCGGTCTTGCCGCAGGTGTCCCAAAATTTCTTCCACCCTTCAGGGCCCAAGACAGACTCGATGGCATCGAGGCCTTCGGAAGAGAGACGAAGACGGTGACCCTGGGACCGGAAGACGGGGGAAGAGTCGCGCTCGAAAATCAAGAAGGGGATGGCG
This sequence comes from Pseudogymnoascus sp. BL308, assembly GCA_001630595.1. NCBI lineage: Eukaryota > Fungi > Ascomycota > Leotiomycetes > Thelebolales > Thelebolaceae > Pseudogymnoascus > Pseudogymnoascus sp. BL308. Next base: position 8,592 of record LMYD01000001.1, on the reverse strand, counting down.
TTGCGCAGCAGGGAGCGCGCGAGGAGGAGAGAGCAGATGCCTGCGCCGGAGATGAGGACGGGCTTGCGGGGAATAGCTGCCATTGTTAAGAAGAAGCAAGGGTGCTAGTGAGATTGGAGGGATTAGGGTGGTTAGGGGTGAGTGTTGGTGAAGGCGATGTCTGTGGTAAAGTTGTTGATGATGGTGAGGTGACTGATAGTTCGTAATAACTTTGAGCTCTGATATCGCACTTCACGAGTTCGGCTGGATCGTAGATCCCGTATATAACCCCCCACCTCAGAGAACAGAGATACCTTCGATACCGGCGGCTTCTATGACGCGTAAAAAGGCTGACCAGGAAACTTAGCCTGGTTTATGGGTTTGATTCGGACATGAAGAGAAGCATAGAGAAAACATCAAAGACAGGTTGGCTGACAATCATTTTCTGCGGGTCATCTAGGGCATCATTGTCAGCTGCTGGAGACGCTGGCTAGGCATCACTCTGAGAGTCGCCTCAACACAATCCTCCGTCAGCTGGTGTATTGTCTGTCAGCTCCAATTATCCTATGCCAAATTAATGAACCTTTTAGAAGCTTATAGCTGGGGGGTTGAGCAATTCGAAAAAGCAGTATGGAACTCGGTAGCGCCTAGTAGGACAAGCTAAAATCTCTACAGCGTCAGTTAGTCACCTAGCGTCCGGAAATACAAGCCAATCGACATGGAACCGGCCAGTGCCACTGAGGAATATGACCTCGTAGTGGTTGGAGCAGGTAAGTCTCACATCTCACACCTCAACTTTCGCAGGGTAACTTCTGACGCGGACAGGTATCTACGGCCTCGCAGTCGCGAAAACTTACCACCAAGTCAACCCCTCCGCACGCCTTCTTATTCTTGACAGCGGCATCTCCGCAGGCGGCACCTGGTGTGCAGAGCGCCTCTATGATGGCCTCTTTACCAATAACCTCGTTGGCATGCTTGAGTTCAGCGATTTCTCAATGGACTTCGAGACTTTCGGCGTGGCACCCAATTCGCACGTTCCGGGTTTGGTGATGCATAGGTACTTGACGGCGTATGCACGGCACTTTGCTGTATATGATAAAATCAAGTTTTGTTCTACGGTGGCGTCTGCTGAGCTGCTGAAGGGAGGGGAGTGGCATATTAAGTATGATGTTGTTTTTGGAGATGTGGCGGAGCCAAGACAGCTTGTTTCGAAGAAAATGGTATTGGCGACAGGCACTACTTCGGTGCCGAGTATGCCAAATATAAAGGGAAGTGAAGAATTTGGCGGGTCCGTTTTTCATTTTAAAGACCTACCTCAGCGTGAGAAGGAATTGAGTGAGGCGAATAACATTGTCGTCCTGGGCGGCTCAAAGTCCGCCGCTGATGCAGTCTACTACAATGCTACTAGAGGCAAGCGTGTAGACTGGGTCATCCGAGGTGAGAATCGGCCATTAAACATGTTTTGCACCTGCTAAGCCTTAGAAAGCGTCTGGCCGTGGCCCAGCCTGGCTCAAGCACGCGTTCGTCTCACCTCTTAAGCTACAATTCGAAAAACTCGCTACAACACGCTTCATGACATTTCTCAGCCCCAGCATCTATATTGACGCCTACCCCACGATCCGTCGCCTCCTGCACGACACCCGCATTGGGCGCGCCCTCCTCCGCGGGCTCTTCAGCATAATCGACAGCGACGCCATCGCTGCTGCAAAATACAATGACCACCCCGAGACCAAAAAGCTGATTCCCCACGGCAGCATCGTTTGGACCGGCACCTCGGTAGGTATATTTAACTATCCCACCGACTTCTTCTCCCTCTTCCACCAAGGCCTCGTCAACGTTCACATCGCAGACATAACCTCCCTCTCGAACACCACCGTCAACCTTTCCGACGGCACCGCCCTCGAAGCTCAAGCACTTATCTACGCTACAGGCTGGCGGCATGTACCCACCGTCACCATTCTCCCCAAATCCCTAGCGCCGAAACTCGGTCTCGCCCCCGCCTCTCCCGATGACCCCATTATCCGCGCCGCTGACGCCGAGATAATGCATCGCTTCCCCGAGCTCCGCAAGCAGCCCCCCAGCGGCCCAGGTGCCAACCATAACCGCGCCACCGAGTCGTCTTACAGAGCATACCGCTCCGCCGTCCCACCTGCATTCCTCTACTCCCGGAACCTCGCCTACTGCGGCGTCGCTGCCATCGGTCTCCGCGGCTTCCTAATCGCAGAGATGCAAGCCCTCTGGATCACCGCCTTCCTCGACGGAAAGCTGACCGCCAAGTTACCCTCCGAAGAAGAGGCCGCAAGGCAAGCATTGCTCGAGAGCCGGTTTTTCCGGTGGAGGGCCGCGAATGGGCTCGGTGCCAAGTCGGTGGATATGGTGTTTGAGCTAGTGCCATTTGTGGATATGCTGTGTCGGGATTTGGGGCTGCAGACGAGGAGAAAGGGAGGGTGGAGGGAGATTTTTGAGTTCTATGGGGTGGGTGATTATAAGGAGGTGGTGAAGGAATGGATGGAGAAGGAGAAACTGGGTGATGGGTGGGGCAATATGGGGAAGATATCTATGGCTTGATAGTGGAAGGAAAGTGGGGCTGGTTCTTCTTGGCTTTGTAGTGATAAAATGGTAATCCATAAGCTCATTCCGGATATATTTAGTGAGCCAGGGTGGAGGCAGTGGGCTCCGTAGGTGGCATACCGCACTATAAACCATATTCCTATTAACGTCCGTCCCAACGTAGCGAGAAGCCCACCGTGCCGAGAAAATTGATAGGTACTTTAAGATTAGGGGTCTGAAAATTTATGCACACATTGACAAATCCCATATTTATGCTCAAGTCGTGTTTCGTGGCTACTCGTAAACACTCTGAACCCCTCGTGCAAGGAAATCACGTTCGCGTCGTCGCCGTCGCGCCTGGTTTGAAGGGAGTCTCTCTTTATACCACAACAGAGTTCCTCTAACACAGCTCCACCATTGAGTTCTTACTACGCATTTTACATATAAAGGGTTTTCCTATCAAGCTTCACGGCCCACCACTCTGCGGGAGATCGTCATCAGCTTTGTGGCTGCCATGCGTGTAAATTCATGTATGGATCGCCACGAAAATCAGTACTTCGAATCAAATCAACTGACCAATTTGGTTAGCGTATGACGACCCTTACTTCTCGCAATTTAATTTTGCTTAGTCATTATTTTGCATAAAAGGTCGACTGTAGCTGGAGGTGGATGACCTGCTGACACCGCCGTTGTTAGCCATCTCACACGTGATCTGGTTCCGAAGCAACTGTGATTTCCGAGCGCGAACCAAACTTGTAGAATTCAATGGGGCTACGGCCTTTACTTATGCCGTAGCCCGTAAGCTATTCTACCGTACGAAACTATACCCGTACACTACACGTTTCACTAAAAAGGTGCCTGATTCTGCCTGGATCCTCAGGCCAGAATCACACAACCAAGCGGCGCTGACCGAAATTCACAATTCGTAGTATCAACAGCCTCACGACTACCGAAAATATCTCAGCGAACTGTGCTACTTTCTGAACAATTGTATTCTGTCATCACTGATCCTCACCGGAGGATCACTGGTGAAAACAACTTCGTACTTCGAAACAAAATGTGCACGGCTTTCCAAAACCACTGCCCTCCCTGCTGCACTAACCACGTCGGAGTGTATTCTCAACATGCCCTGTCCTGCGCCATTTACGGCCTGGCCAACTGGGCTTCGTTCAAGTACATCACCCTATCGATGAACGGAACCTGAAGTTAGCACTACAGACCTGCGATCGTTGCAAGCTCACGGAGCAGAAACAGAAGCAGTCGTGGGCCAGGATCAAGGCCTTTCAAGCTGCAGCAATCATTCAAATGATGCGATTCGTGCCATGATAGTAGGAACTTTCTTCGATAGAGCAATTGCTGCACTCTTTTCATGCACTATTATCTGTCCGAAATGCTTCAAAACCGCGCTGTCGTGTGGCTTGATCAGATCTTGCTTCGTGCTCACGTCCTAGAAGAAGCTTGCTGGTGGGGGGGCGAATATATAATCGGATTTAGACCCAGACACGTACGGAGACACGATGTCGCAGCCGCGCTTGAAGTCCTGCCCGATCGACGCCACAGTCAGGACTCCCAACCAAACCACCCCCGGGTGAGCCACTACCTCAGCGTTGGGGAGTGACTGCATCATCGTAAAGGCCGGCAGAAACTTAACCTCGTCCACGGTCATCTTCCTAACGCTAGGCGTAGTGATGCTCAGCCCCATCTTCCTGGTTCTATCTTCACAGTCGCCGCAGAGCACAGGTAAGACTTGGATCTTATACTTGGGTATAGATGCCGGCACCTTATTTGAGAACTCGTGAGGGATGAAGATGACTCCGCGAACGCACGCACAAGCGCAGGCAAAGCCGTCGAGTATTGGCATCATACTGGTAATATCGGTGGGCATAATCGCGATTGTTGTCAGATTTTAATTGCGCGATACTCGAGAATCAATTATGTACAGAATCGCAGCGTGAGTGACCGTTTCATTCGCAATGCCAGTGCTGGAAGATCTGATTGCAATCGTGCGAATTTAAAGAACAGGAAACGCAAACAAGCTGGAAATCCACGGACGCGACAGTTAAATTGCCTAAGAGTTTGATGCGCTGACTATAACTGTTGCGCGGGATGTATACCACGCAGCCACAGACCCGAACGGAATGCAGTCACCTGACTACATGTGGAAGAACGATACACATTGCTGTTTATGAATTCTGTATAACATTGATGTATAAATAACTATATTATGGCATTATGTAAGCGTAATAAATCCTCATTGCTTGTTAAGACGCTTAGCGTTTTATGCACCTCCTCCCCCATTGTCCGGATATATTCGGCATGTAGGCCCCCTTATGCCCTATGTCTTCAAAGCTTATAGCTATATTCTCTCTTGATAGGACCTTCGTACTGTGGCCTCGAAATTCGAATACAGGCCGACAGTCATGATATAATAGGGGGGAGCAGCTGAGGGGCTTTCGGCGCCACCGACGAGATGATCGACAACATGACTGCAACCACAATATATCCCTCACCAGAAACTGAAACCTTGCGGACAAACAGGTGGAAACCCATGGCAAACTTACCATAACTTTAATTACTAATGTGGAAGAGAGTTGTGACCCCTAAAGTATGAAGTCGTCTCAGCACGGTGGGTTTCTCCCCACGTAGGGATGGACGTTAGCTCCTAGCCCAAGGTAATACTGCTCTAAAATCCATTGCTTTAGGGCTTCTGTCTGAGCTATAGAAAGCAACCTATTCTGACCTCCATTAGGCCGGGCTACTCGGGTGGTTTAGGCGATTCTTGACTGTGTAGTCGACCTTGAGATCTTAAAAATCCGACTTGCAACACTTGCAGATTCAGAGGGGTTTGCTGCTAGCCATTCACAGGCATTTGTTAGAGGAGTCCCTTCCATTGAATGAATTACATTTCAATACTATATAAAATACTATGTGGAGGGATGCTGAAGGTTTTGGTAAAGAGTAGTGGTGAACATATGCAAGTTGAGTTGCTGCAAACCGCTTCACCCCACGATTAGTAGAATGTGGCAATGTGTACAATCGGCTGTGCCACTGGTGAGTTACCTACTCCGTGATTCGATTCGAAGGCGGGTGACAAAACAATCCGGACAGTGTCAAAAGTCGCAAGCGAGAAACAAAGTTCAGTGCAGAGTATTAAGCCCGGTTTCTTAATTTACAAATAATTAATTAATTGAGCATTTGGAAAACTACTGTAACGTATTAACCTATTCTGCTTATATATTTTTTTCATTCTTCTAGGTAACTCGGATTAGATAGTAAGGACTATGAGATTTAAGGAAAGATGAGTAGCGGCGAGAAAATGGCCTCCACTTAACTGTTGATACACCTCGAATATGGCTTGAAATCAGATTCATGGACGATGCAGGATCTACATGTGTGACAAACCACCACGCAATAGACAGGGTCATATAAAACATATTGGCAACTATATAAAGTTAAACCGCTACGTATTAGGCACTCTAAGAACCCTATTGTCATACCCCTATATTTTCCTCTTCCATCGAAACTCTCCCATCAGAAACAGCGCTAGACAGGGGTAGCTCTAGCCAATCAACATGACTCAAATTTACTCTTCCTTCAAAAGAGAGGCCTCACATAAGTGGTAGGATTTCTTGTCTTTCACCGAAAAACAAGCCCCGCATAGGTGGTAGGGTTTGCCGCCTCAACTAGGATAGGATAGGCTCTCTTGAGACGGAAGATGTGCAAATGTCAAGAGCATCCTTGATGCATAAGTTCGGGGACAAGCCGCGGGAGGATTCCCCCCAAGCCATTTCTAGCGTTGGAATTAACTGCTTCCTGCTGGACAAGGGTTGGCCATCTGAAACTATGTCGGTAACTACTAGGATCCATGCGAGATTAGGCTTGATGGTCAGGGCCTGTGACACCCATAGCTTCTCGTCAAAGACGCTCATACAGCCCATATTTTCAAGGCATATCAGTCTTGCACTAGCGCACTCCGCCAGCCTCCGAGCAATGTATCGACAGAGTATGAGCTCATCGTTTATGAGCATTCCGATTTTATCGCAGAGTTTGAGAACGCTATAAACAGATTTTCCTTTGCATATCGCTACGCCATCGAATTTGTAACCGCATTGAAGCAGAAGGTCTACTGGGCAGTTATGTTCTCCGAGTCTAGACCCCGCCCCAGGTGAGTTTGTTGAAGGCTCTAGAAAGTAACATACAGCAGCATCGACCATTGCGCAGACCCCTACGATTGGAAGAATATGCAGGCTGCGTAAACGAGACTTTATCTTCATATTCCTACCAACAAAGCCTAGCCCCTCAAGCGCCGTACCGCACGTTAGACTATAATAAGTGTCTTCGTTAAATATTCGCTCCGTATAGCGCCAAACTTCTAGGAAGAACTTTCCACTTGTTATCCACTGGCCCCGATTATACGCATCAAATGCGTTTTCGAGGATTGGCAGCACCTCTTTATACAGGCACCATTCATCATTCTGTTCTATCATTGAATAAAGCGCTTTCGATGCCAAACGTATACTACCTGTGTGCTTTGATGCAGATTTCATTATCAGTTCGAAGTCGTCTAGACTGGACTCAAATTTCATACGTGGCGGGCTTCGGTTCATGGCGGGATATTTTTTAGGTTAATACCGATGCAGTGAGAGCCTGTTGGAAATTGACCAGCCCACTTAAAGGCCATGGCTGCTACTACTTAACCACCTTAACAACACCGAACATACAGTACAGTGTTACCGTCCATTGTAATTTTAATTCTATGTTCTCCAGCAACCGTCATCAACCGTCAGCAGCAGTTAGCTTTAAGTGTCATTCCTACCAACCGTTGCCTCCCTGCGCTCCTCCGTCCGCGCCCACCGTAACAAGTCATCACTTAAATTAGACTTTACTGACTTCAAAGGTACTCTATGTCATCCGCAGAAAATTCAATTTAGTCGGGGGAGTCCTGTGCAGCAGCTAGTCATCGCCTCAGCTAACCCATATTCAACTTTTAGCTTCGCTGACTTCATTTTGCTGACCTAAAATATGCTGACGCAACCAAACTCGCTTTCAATCTGATAATATCCTTCGTTTTCTCTTTGTGGAGTATTACGGTCATATGGATCGTTATGGGACATCTCGTCGTCCATGATATGCCAAATATTAGCTGACGTGGTTTTAGAGGAGCATGAAATCATCTCCCATTACACTCTACGATAGAGAACAGCACCACATTACTGTACTGTATCATATCCGTCTTTGCCACATTATTCAAATACAATTCTCATCATTTTTGCTACGGCCAAGGTTACCACTATCGGGCAGCATCGCTTACCAGCAATAAACCTGTGATAGTTCCAAAAAATGTCATCCGGGCCCGCAACAAGTCATCTATCTCGAAATAGGGTTCAAAACCTGAGTATGATCCACTCAGTAGAATGTAATCACAGGCCAGTGCCTCGATGACCATGATGGAGCTTTGATCCTTTTATTGCGGACATGATGACCTTTTTCTGTTATAGGCTCAAAGTGTTTAGTGCGGATGGATGACCTTACCGGCTGCTTAAATGAGAAATATGATACTCAAAGTGGTTGTGCGGATTAATGACCTCTATGTCACTTTGACGCATGCCGAGAGTATTCCGTGTAGTTTATGGTTCGGTAGGGGCATGCGCGGCAACCAAAGCCGTCATGAATCCGAAGCATACGGTGGACCTGGGAACCATCATCGCGCGGAGCAACATCAGCAGGATTGCGGAAGGGATATAGTTCTGGCGCGTCCCTCGTGAGTGCACGTGCCATAAATGGGGGTTACGGCGTAACACACATGGTTCTGGTGAAACCCTCATTAAAGCACAGACCAGTTTCGCTGAGTTACGCCTTCAACCCTTATGACTGTAGGTAAAAGCTCCATAGGGCCTAGAGTATAGTTTGACTCCTAGGTCAGTAAAACTCCTTCTCCGAGGTTACAGAACACGCCTGGTGTAACGGGGTGCCGGCGTGCGACCGTTACAGTATATATAGCGTGTTACGCGTATTCCAGCCGGGCTGGAATATTGTGGTCTTTTTGGCTCAGTGGGGTGTAGC
>LMYD01003125.1:0-77921 GCA_001630595.1 Pseudogymnoascus sp. BL308 | reverse complement strand
CATATGCAAGTTGTGAGTTGCCGCAACTCGCTTCCGCCCACGTGAAGTGCCGCAACTCGCTTACTCCAACCTTGAGCGAAGCTCAAGGTTTGGTCACAACGATTAGTTGGTAACTGTTGTTGCCCTCCCCAGATCCATGGACACTCTTGATTCCATGGTGATCACGTAAGCACGATGATGTTGAAAGTTGAGAAAATGAAAATATGTCCCAGCACATTTGTTAAACTTCTGCTACATGCTCTTGTCACTCGCCTTAACACGACGGCTACATATAAATATACGGACATTCCATACATTGGAGCCTCTTGCCCAACTCAATGTAGTATTTCGAAGGTGGGCCCCTTATTACGGTCACGTGAGAGGTATGTTTTTACATGGGTATAAGATTCGACGGGAATAAATGACTCCAACATCAGTTCTCAGTCCTGTCACCGCAATTGACTGCCTTAGCTGCACTTCACACTAATCCAAGAGGCATACCCGTGAAATCTAAGCCTCTGAAATGTCTGATCTACCAACACTAGTCTTCGTTCCCGGCTCTTGGCATAAAGCCACTTGCTACAACAAGATAATTAAACCACTGCAAGAGCAGCATAAGTTGAAATGCATAGCAGTCACGCTCCCCTCGACAACTGGGGACCCAGAAGCGACATTCAAGAATGATATCGATGCTGCTCAGGCGGCAATATCTAGTGAAACTACCCAGGGGCGCAACGTGGTAGTTATTGCGCACTCCTACGGCGGCTTGGTCGGCAACAGCGCTATCAAGGGCTTTGCGAAGCCACGAGACACCGTCGAAGCCAGCTCTATCTCACTACCAACCCCAGACCAATCTCAGACCCCATCACAGGGGTTCGTAATCGGTCTCGTCCTCATAGCCTCCGGCTTCTCGTTTACCGGACTCGCCTTCATGGACCCGTTCTTCGGCCACCCACCACCCTCGTGGCGCGTGAATAAGGAGACCGGATACGCCGAGCTCGTCACCCCCCCACGCGAGCTCTTTTACCACGACGTGCCCGAAGAGGACGCAGAGTACGCCGCCTCCCAGCTCACCCCGCAGAGTCTCAAGTCCCTGTTTGAGGGGGGCGAACACTCCTATGCGGGGTGGATGGATGTGCCAGCGTGGTACATTGGCACGGTCGAGGATCGCGGGTTGCCGGTGGTGGCGCAACGGCTGAATGTGGGCATGGCGAGAGAGATGGGGTGTAATGTGGAGCATAGGGAGTTGCAGACGAGCCATTCGCCGTTTTTGAGTCAGCCGGAGGAGACGGTGGGGATTTTGGTGGAGGCGGTTGAGGCGTTTAGTGGGAAGTCGGTGGTGAAGGAATCGACGGTGAAGAAAGGGAGCAATGAGATCGTGGTCCCGGCAGCCAGGTTATGGCAGCCTATTACGTGGTATAGGTTTGGGCTGCCACTTGTCTTTGGCCATTTAATAGGAAGGGGTGTTCTCATCTTTAATTGGACCAGGAGGTTGTTGTGGACGTTTCGGTCCTAGTGTATTATGTATTTTAACTCCACTCACTCAATAGTGATAGACTATAGCTGTAAGATATTGTATAGATTCTGTATATATAACACAACTTTTTTTCGAGGCAGACTTCTTAGATATAACAAATCCAGCGCGTCTCTCATCCCAACCAGTATCCATCGTTTCGCTGACATCATAGATCAACTCTCCCATCCTATCCCCTTTCCAGTCCCAGGTATGGAAAGAATGATTACCAAACAGAGCCTCAATCGCAGCTTCCTCAGACTCTAGTGTTTTAAATATGGAAGGAAGGATTACCAAGCAACACCTCAATCGCACCTTCCTCGGGGCCTTCAGGCTCTAGATATGGAAGGAACAATTACCAAGCAATGCCTCAATCGCAGCTTCCCAAAACTTTCAAATTCTAGATATGGAAAGAGCGATTACAACGAAATTCCTCAATCGTAGCTTCCCCAAGGGTTTTCAAGCTCTAGATATGGAAAGAACGATTACAAAGCAATGCCGCAGTCGCACCTTCCGATATATTAAAAATATGAGGATCTACCATAGTAGTGTGGAATATGGAGCGGAGTTTTGGGTGCAGAATAACGCTGAAGAGCATATAGAGCACAAATCTAGCAAATTTTGGGGGTATAATATCTTCCAGGGTTTCTCCCCGTATTGTCCTGGCCATCTCGAAACATCCAACGATCTGAGACCTTACTTGCTATCACCGCACATGAGTTGTGCAATGTATCACTTCTATATGCCCGATTCGGCTGAAATCATGTTAATTTTCCTAAAGCTACGGGTATATCAAAAGCCCACACCATTTTCCTTACAAATGAACCTCCCAAGAGCTATTTACATTCAGGCGCCTACCACTCACCCCCCGCACCTGGATATTTAGGCTTTCTTTAAACCCTCTGCACTCTTTTTTTCGGCCCACTCCGCTGCAACATCTTCCCACAGCTTCTTCTCATTGTCTCTGAGATCACCTGGGAAGAATGATCCTAACATACTCTGTCCCAACTTCTCATATTTCCTCTCCACAGCCAGTAACGTGTTCATAACCTTGACGTCTCCAACAACGTCGAGGTAATCAATTGGTACCCCCAGCGCCTTCGGCTGTCGTTTCCATCCCGCAACAAACATATTCTGCAGAATACCAATTCCTCCAACCGCAATCAAAAACCATGCCGAGTCAGTGATCGCTGAGCTCGTAATGAGTAGCACAACCCAGAGAAGTCCCAAGCTGATGGTTGCCAGCTGTGCGAAGAGCGTAATGGAAGGTGCATCCAGATTGTCGAATCCGGTTGCCAAATCCTCCAAGTCCAACCCACGTCCGTTGCTAATAATCGCAATGGCATGCTGCGCACCGTTTCCGCGGGTCAGGACGAAGTTTTTCTTGCTTCGTTTATTGAGGCGTCTGCACGCCCATTTCTCAACGCCCCACTGAGATAGCGAACCCATAGCATAGCATAGAGCCGATGCACCGCCCGTGATGAGTAGCACACTCCAGTCTCCCCAAATTCCACACGGGATGGCAGAAATACCGAGCTGGATCACGGTTGTTATCAAGCCCGACCAGTGCAGGATATCGTGCCCTGGCTTGCCGGCTTCAATCGTTTGACTTGGTTCCCAGAAGCTGACTACCAGGCCAGCTTGCCTTGGTCGACGGATGTCGGCACCTGAACCGGCGCTGTCTTTTTCTGCTAATTCTTGGTCGAATTTCCAGCGGGCATCAATGAGAGACTGAGTGATGTTGTGCACAGCCGAGCCCATCCATGCCTCATAGTCACGAACGATGCGGCCAATAACAAAGGAGTTGTTGCCTCGGACGTATCCGTTCTTTCCGTTAATGACTTCACACGGGCAGTCTGCGCCAGGCATGAGCTTGTTTTCACCCACAGCACTGCAAATTGCTGTGGTTGCATATGAGACCCAGCCTAGATACCTATTAGTAGAGGAAGCAGAATATAGTCGCCTGTGATAGAAGACAGCGGTAATGGTACGTATTGCTTGGTTACATACCAAAGGAAAATGCTACGGGTGTCACGGGACCACCTGCGAGTTGTGCAAGAGCCCGAGCAATTACGTCTCCTCCAAGGAGAAGCAGGATAGTGAAAGCATAGTTTGAAGGATTTGCCCATTCGCTGGCAAAACTCTCGGTGGGTGCGCTGGTATCGAACTCGCGTCTTGGAAATAATTGGAATGGTGCTGGCGCCATGGTTGGATGGCCGAATGGCTGAATGGTTGGATCCGATGTGAAGATATCACAACGGCAGGGTCATGACAATGATAGCAATAAATCAGACCTGTCGTCAATGGTAACCAGGGTGTTGTAGAGACGAAAGTAGAAAGATGATGATGACGTGTTGAAGCACCAGGAAATTCAAAACATTCAGCCCATCACGATCGTGACGGGATTGGGTCATAGCGTACTTTATTCAGATTACAGGGGGCGCTGCAACTCAGCCCCGTCAGCCCTAGGTAGTCACGGGACTTGAAGCCGCTGTGGAGATAAGCCGAGGGTCAAAGTACAACGACAAAGGACGCACCGCGTATCATAGATGCTTTAACTAGAGTTAGGTTTTGTAAGGGGGCTATAATATATATAATATAGGCAGAGAATTACGAGAAGAGTATTTACTGTAGCTGACCAACCTCTAAGCCGGGAGTGGAACTCGTGTTCCGCCCCCAACTTTTATGTCCTGGATGTTTAGGTTTCCCCGGTCCGTCTCGTTCCGGCCCCTGGAACAAAGCGGCCGGCTGGACCCTTGACACTTGACACGTTCTGACCCTCAATCCCCTACCAACCAATCATCGTTAGGGTTAGCACCGCGCTGAGCCTCCGCATACGGAATCCTTCACAAGTAACAAGTAAGGTAGTAGCTACCAGTACGGCACAGGCTGCACACTATAACCAGGATAGATAGCCACGTACATCTTTGGCGTTTCTTACGTGATGGAGCTCTAAGCTCCTGTATCTGTTTGTTTTGAGGTTAGGGCTGTGGGGTTATCTCTTGAGTCCTGCCCCGCACCCATTTCTTTAAGAGCACCACCACCAGCCATCTAAATCGCAGGCGGCTGCCTGGAACAAAACAAACCTTACTACAATCCCGACGATCTCAGCACTGCCATCACTCAAAGTCAAGCTCTGCGAAAGAAGCCCGTCTAACTTGTACTATGGATCATTTTCCAATCCTTTCCTCCTCGCAGAAGCCATGGCCAGACTTTCCGGCGTTAACTTTGGAGGATTACGATGCAGCTCAGCTACCGCTTATTGTCCAACCAAAGGATGATACACGATATCGTCTTTCAAAGAAGGACTTTGATGATTTCCCCTTCTTCTGGCTGGAAGACAGAAGTCTACATGTAGGCATTGAGTTTAAAATGTGGACCGACCATATTATCGATCCTAGTAAATAGATACTATACCACATCAAAGTGTTTATGGCTAATGGATATTTTAGATGAAACACTGACACCCTTAACTGAAAAGCTAAAGCTAAAGCTTAAACTCGGGTCTCGCAAGCAAGAAAGGTGCAGATCCATCGATGAGGATCGGCTTTGGTCTGCCAAGCATCAGGTTTACGATTTTTCCAACTATCCAGACTTGGAAGCTGCGATATTTGTCCAGAACAAGTACTATTTCGGGGCCATCAATGAGCTGTTAGCTCTTGATAAGCCAATACCGACTTCTGAGTTCGTGGTAGAGCGAGATGATGGAGAATGGGTCCTCTGCACGGCGAAGCTAAATGACTACATATCGAGCTGGGTAGGTCATTTGAACAGTCTTCCCGAAGCCGAGCGGTCTCATCGCCTCGCTAAAGCGAAGAAATTCCTCGAGCATATGGTGCAGAGACGCTGGCACAAAGACCGACATCATCTCCTTCGGGTTTCCGCATCGGTGCATGTTCTGGGACGTACGATACAAGCAGCTATGATCAGGTTTTGGGAAGTATTACCAAATGTCACTGAACGGTTTGGTGATCTCAGCAGATGTTTAGAACTTTCCGGCTGGTGCAAGTCGATGGCACCGAAATCATTTCACTATCTTAGCCCATTGATCCCGTACTTTGCCTCGGCTATAGATTCACACTTGGGCAGACACCATGATCACACGAACTGCACGGGACGAATTTGCGAAACATTTACTATTGACGAAAACACCTATCGGACAAAACATACACCAGAATGCGACGGCACATGCGGCGACGTCGAAATAGACAAACAGAGCTTACACGATACGATAATGCAAGGGAAAATACCAATTGTTTCTCTGTCACTGGGGGATGATGGGAAGCTGAACACCGAGGTCACACATTCTGGAGATGTTCCCCATTATATAGCCATCTCCCACGTGTGGTCTGATGGACTGGGAAACCCACATGGAAACGCCTTGCCATACTGCGAACTCATGAAAATATTTCTCATGCTTCAAGAATGGCCCGCCAAACATGCAAAGCCCGATTGGATGAACAGCTTTCTTAATCCAATGGACATGATCAAAAAACGGATGGAAGCCACGGGGGTTGACCCTCTAGCAATACAGCAATTGAAGGACATGCGGGGAGTTATTGAACCTCTAGCTGAAGAGCATGTAAACAATTGGCTCGACACTCTGAAAGCTAGTGGTCAGTTTCAGAAGGTGAATCTATGGATGGATACAATATGCATACCGCATATTCACGAGTCTCGCAAGATCGCCATCACTCAGATCAACGATGTTTACTCTGGCTCGTTCTACACCGTTGCCTTGGACGCCGGATTGGAGAGCTTACCAGATACCGCGTCAAGTACGGAGATTTTCCTAAAACTAGAGCTGTCGTCATGGAAAGGCCGATGCTGGACCTTTCTCGAGCGCGAACGAAGCACCTACCACCTACGACTCAAGGTAGGTAATCGTCTGGTAGACATAGTCGAAATGTTCGAATTCGAACAGCTTGATGGGCTGTACCAACTATCTGCGTTCAGCATAGGAAGACTTCGTTGTTTCAACAACTGGTGCAAGTTAAACGGTATTCTTAAATTAAAGGGGTTTCAAGGCTTGAATCCCATGCATCTGTTTGACACCCCTGGGGGCATCAAAATGGACAAGCTTCTCGACTTATATAGCGATTTTATCGGAATTACCTCGAGCGAACCCATGAAGGAGTCGATGGCTACATGGCGCGCAGCATCGCAAGGAAAATACGGGGAATCTTTCAGTCTACTCAAGTGCATCGAAAGACAGATCCAACAAACATTCTTCAAGACATATATGGGGTTTTTGAGCGAAGAATTGGGAATGATTAACACGTGGAACGACTTAGCGGCCCGATCAACAACCCGAGCTTCTGACAGGCTAGTAGTCTTCGTCTCCAGTTTGGATATTTCAAGCAATTCTGGTATTTTAAAGGATATAGTGCAGCTAAGTAAAGAAGAGCGAATGGAGGCCTGGATTCGGAAGCAGACTCTCATCCCAGTTGACTTTCTCTTTATGAGCTCACCACACTTGCTGACCCCGGGGTTGCGCTGGGCACCGAACGACGTGTATCCAAACGATCTCAGGAGCGAAGTAACATCACGATCATCGGACGAGCTGGAATTGCGAATTACACGACCCGGAATTCTGTTGACACTTGATATGGAAATGAAGCTAGACGTTATTCCACACGAATCAGATTTAAAAGACGCAACTGAGAAAGAGAAGGACAATCCTTTGGACATCATGGCAATAACAGACGGAAAGATAAAATACAATATCATACGCCGCTTAGATCAGGGCCAACCGATTAAGCCAATGTTGAAATTTGCAAAAGGGGAAAAGATAGGGTTTATTTTTCGGTACGCACTGAGCCCAAATGACATTGCAACCACCGCAATTGTCCGTGTCCACTCAGAATTACCCGACGAGATACATGCAACGTTCTATGATACAGGCCAAGTCCAACTGGCCGGCGAGCTAAGCCCACAGGACCCGAGGGAGAATCCGACTACACGGTCTAAAGTGGGGAGGTTTCTAGGCGGGAGGTCATCAACCAATGAGGAGATGAATTGCCATTGGAACTTCGAGCTAGTTGAGAAAGTATGGGTTGTGGGTTGATCTATTGCGTGATGGATAGCTTTTTATTTGAACATGTTATTCTACACTCAAATAATACATTTCCTTCATTAAGATAACAACGATAATCGAGGCGCTATGAGCACTAATACACAACTATGACAGCTCCATCTCCTTCCTGAGATTAGGGTTATATTACCTTTGAAATTGTGAGAAGTCAGCGTAAGCCACAATAGACATTTTAATGGCTTTTACTGACCCCACTGCGACTTAATTCGGGTGTATTTAAACATGGGCAAGTGAGCATGCGAGCATGCGTAAATCAACGATGAAAGCTGCCATTTTCAGCAAACCTCCGTGCCGTCACATTGTTAAATGGACTAAAAGCTGTAACTACATTCTAGAGGTAGAGACTGTTTTTTAAATACAAAGTCGGTGACAAGTTCTCATCACCTGTGATCACTCATCGGCAGGTGGCTCCCAGTGGTCGCATGCTTTGTTAGGCTTCATGACTAGACTATGCTATTCCCACTACCATCGGCGATTTCGGAATCTTGTTGACTTCACAACAACTGTGCCATCGTCTTCCCATTGTGACATACAACTTGTACATGTTTCGACACCTCTTCCCACATCAACACTTGGCCATTCGTAGTCATTCAGGCCGTAGACGGGACATTGATTGGTAGACTTATTATTACACCAAACAGGCTCTCCGATGCTGCTGGTGCAACCCGTCCTTCGGCACCAGTGTATTGCCACATGACACATTGAGCTATTCAAGGTGAGCTTTTTACTCTAGTCGTATAGTTTAACAGTTAATCTACTTACTTGTTTTGAACGGAGTAATAAGGGAGCTTGGAGCTAATTTTTGTAAATTGTCGAAGTGCGGGAAGAAGACACCAAATAAGTTTTGTATAATGTTTAGGTCTTAGGATTGAGACCAATTCAGGCGTTTATAGAGTTCGATTTCAATATTTTCATGGTCATCTAGATCACCACCACTTTATACTTCACTCTGTAGCTTGTTTAGGCACCACTCAAGTCTGGGAGTTAGGCCGCAAGGCACACTTGAGTGAGGTGAAATATAAGCCTCACTTAAGCCGTGGCGAGCAGTAACTGGTCGAAACACTTTCATGCCTATAGCTTGGAAAAGTATTTTCAGGACAATTTGTTAATTATATTATACTTAGCTATATAGTATGCTAATTGTTGTCATGGCATGCTACTCTTAGTATATTATGGCCCATAGTCCCTTTGAGCAACAGTATTTTAGTAATTCTTCTAATCGGTAGTATTTGTTGGTGTTTATGGCGTTTTTTTGACGTTGCCGCCACTCCTTGGAGATGGGTAGTTACGATTTATAATCGAAAGGCTAGATAGATATTACGCGTCCGTCAGCCCAACTCACCAAGCCTAACATCAGACCTGCATCAAAAACAACAACTGAATTGCATTTTTCCAATAAGCTAAGTTACCTTAATCATCACAATAGAAGAGAAATCCAAACTCTGAAGCCTTGCCAGTCCACGAAGGGTGTCACGTGCTATACATAGAAACATTCGGGCCTATCAGGAAACGCCACTAGCCGCTACCTTGCATCCTTCATTCAGCCGTAAATCCCACGAAAAAGAGGGGGAAATAAACAAGGCTGTGTGTGCTGTCCCCTCTCCTGGTGAGCCTTAATATGTCTTTCAGCTGCCCTCAAGTTGTTTCCCAGCCACCTTTGCTGAATCCTGGTGTCTTCTGAGCCTCTAGTGATGTCGCGACATCCCTTGATCGGTTTTGTTGAAGCCGCGATGTCTTTTCGAGTCTCTGTTAAGGAACCGGTGCCATTTTGAGTATTTGTTATTGTCGTCGAAGGCTTTCTCTTTCAGGCAGCGTCTTTGAAGCCACGATGCTTTTTGGTCGCCTCTAGAGGCGTCGCTGAAGCCCAAACGACGCCTCTAGAGACAACTGGGAGCTGCTGAAGTCATTAAAGCCTCGATATCTTCTAGAGTCCCAGTTGAGGTCGCTATAGTTTCTGGCAGTCGCTGTTGAAGTCGCTATGGCTTTCACAGTATCTGTTGAAGTTGCAATGCACTTTTACAGCCCCTGCTGGAGTCGCGAACTCGTCGGGCAGTCTGTTGATGCCACGGTGCCTTTGGACTGCCTCTGTTGGTAGCTGCTGCAGAATTCGCGATATCTTTTGACTGTGCTTGTCGAAATCGCAAGTCTTCTTTTGGCACGCCCCGAGGACCTGCCAAAAAAGACTTGCGATTAGTCGCGATGCCTTTAGGCAGCCTATGATGAAATATTCATGAGACACCAACCTCCGACCGTCCCCGTCAAAATGATTACGCTTCCGCCTCGACGTATTCGAACCAGATTTTCAAACCCCCAGCCCCAAGTTCTATTTTTGCGGCGTCGCATTACCCACTCATCGCACAATGGCGGCGTTGCATCTTCCTTTCTCAAACATACCTCTCTCACTTGTGTTAGCTCATCTCGTGTCTTGTTAGGTTTCGTCATCCAAGTACTGTTCGTCCGGCTACTAGCGCATCGTATTTCACCAAGGCCGCAGACGGTTATTCGCATCGTCCGACTCTATGCATCGTTCGGCTGCTACGTTCTCCAGCCGTCAAGCGAGAAACGAATACGACTTCCGTGCGACCCAGTTAAGCGTTCCGAGCCGGCGGCCCTCCGTTTGGGTTGAAGTCGCAAAGGAAGTCGGTCACGGGATTACATTTCATCGAATCATTACCTGCCCTCGAGCCATTACTTGCCCACGCATTGAGGGGGATATACGGAGGGAGTGCGTTGACACTGGGGCGATGAGTTAGCATGGACCAAAAGCGAGAGCTGGAGAAGCGAGCTGGGGGGCACACCCGACGAGCTGGCCAGCCTGAACCACGCCGTTGTTTCCTGGATTCTGAGCTGCTGGAATGGGCTCATTTGGGACTACATACGACCAGCTGCGAAGCGTTAGTGCCATGCGCGAGATGTGAAGCGGATATACGAACGCATTCTCTGGGCCTCCATTTCCTGTAATGGACTCATTTAGGCCGGCGTAGGTCCACCTGCAAAGAGTCAGCGCGAGGTGCAAGATGGGCAGCAAGAGCAAGATACAACATACCCGTTCACTGGGACCCCCTCGGGCGCGCTATATCTTTCCCCATTACGCAACTGTTGGTTCGCCAGGAGGGGAGTGATGGGGTCGCCGTGGAGAGTTATTCTACATGGCAGGTTAGCTGGGTACCACATAAGGAGCAGTGAACAGTGGGCGCACGCACTCCTCTTCGCTGTCGAGATCGTCGGATGGGCCGTTGGCTCCACCGCCTTCGTTCCTCTCTCTGGCCTCGCCATTGCGTCTGCTTTTACGTCTGCCGTTGCGTCCGCCGCTACGTCCGCCAGCATGTTTGCCGCTGCGTCTACCACCGCGTTCACCATCTCGTCCCCCGTCGCGTCCGCTGCTCTGTGTATCGGCCATTGCAATAGGGTTCGCGCAATATTTGCGCGCGGCTGATGCTGCTGTGATGTTGGCTGGGTGTCGACTGGGGAATGCGTGGCTCCAACCCGACTTACTGGGGTTGGGGAGAGGTTGCCCTCTACTATGAATCTACGTCTATGTTCGACGGCGGTGAAGGACTGCGGTGACAGCAGGTCGGGACACACTCGTCGGACGAGAAGACTACGGCAATAGTGCGCGTTTGGAAGAGAAGGGATACAAGCGGCGAACAGAGACGGTCTTGACTGATTGGCGTATGCTGTGAATCTGCGTTGGTTATCGACGACAACGGCGGACTTGATGACAGCAGACACTGCGGGGGTGAGGCGAATGGCGGAGCGAGAGAATAATGGGGCTGTCGTGGGGAAATAAGGCCAGCGAATAAGCCAGCCACGGGGGCGAGGTGGAGTCGGAAGTCCTGGGGAAAGATGATTTTTGACGACTCGATGAATGCTATGAAGCCGTGTCGATGTTCGACACAACTGAAGCTACCTGTCTCGCGATAGAACGCGGATGAACAACGGCGTATCTGAAGCTGAGAAGGATATACTTGGAGGGGAGTGAGCGAGCCGATGGATGGAGGATAGAGATAGAGGGGAGAGATATATAAAGAGAGATATTGAGAGAGGAAGTCAGAAGGAGCGAGTGCGAAAGGACGTTATATAACTGTTTTCGTCCCTTACTCTTCTCGACTTAATATGCGCGACCAAAACTCGGGGTGTTTGTGAGGAGACACAAGGAGTGGTTGGGGAAAGTGTAGTTTGTACAAAATACATGTAGAGTTGGCTTCTAGCTTTGACTGGACAACATCCGCGCGCACGCTCTCGGCTGCAAAAAGGACCATGTTAGGCATACTAGAAACACACGTTGGCAAAGTATTCATACCGTACCGGAATAGTAACTCTATTCTTCACCGGTTCATGCCATGACTCCGGAGCTTCCTCCTGTCAGCCCCGAAGGTCATAAAAGTGGCCAGTAATTATGGATCTTGTAGTAGCCAAATGTCGAACCTACTCGATCTTGGTTGTGTTCTGAAGGTGAATTGCCTGACCCAGATGGTTTGGCCCATCTGGGTCATGCAGCGCACATGTAACAGCAGTTGCACTTGCAGATCCCAAATGACCATAAGGTCCCTCATAGGACGCCTACTGAGCGAAACCCGTTGCATAGCCTCGACCTCATGTAGGTGAAATAGGCGTGAGATAAACCCACAGGTACTATTCTACGACTATTCTGAATAGCAACAGTATACGATACGCCATACCGTACCTAAGTACGTATATTGCCAGCGAAACGGCCGAACCTACTAACCCATTTCGCACACCGAGGGGATATGGCAGCTAAACCAGTGGCAAGACGAGTTGCAGTCGGCACGGAGAGCTCTGACAGCTCAGAGAGAGGAGAGTGGGGCGACGCGCGCTTCAAGATAATAACTGGACGTTATTAATTGTGTAGCAAGAATTGGTGGGCGGCGCTTCTCCAAATCCCACTAGGCTGGACACCGATGCGGGCCCTTGATGGAGGCGTTATAGGGCCGCTTTAGGGAGGAGTTGCATGGCAGGACGCAAATTTCTAGGGCCGCAGCATGGGATGACACGTTTTACCCTATCCGTCTGGATTTTTGTAGGTGTGTTATGGGTTTATGCGCGTTCTGGAAGCTGGGGGGCGGGGGTTGGAGGGGAGTTGGTCAGAGGGTGGGAGAGGTCTGCGGGCGTTCGCAAGACAATGCAAATTGAAAATAGGTGCTCTAATGAATGTAACTTGGTAACATTGCGCATGCATAAAACTGTGCGTATATAGGTGCGATTGTGAGATAATGGGGGAAAATTAGGGGGAAGCTGCTGGGAAGTTGGGGCGAATTTGCTGGGAAACTGGGGGTAAACTGGGGGGGCGGGGAGGGGGCGATGAGCTGATTCTCGTGCTAGCTGTCGGATGCAAAAATGGAGAGAGCTTCCCAAGCAGGGGCGTATGCATTAGCGCCCATGGAATATCACCACAACTCCACATCTTGCACATCCAAACAAATTTCCACTCATTGTAACACATCTGCACACACTCGTGCCGCGAGAGTTAGGTAGATCCTAGTCCCCGGGTCGGCTCCTACTGACTTCAAGGTCGTAGCTGTATTGGTCCTGCGTAGAACTTATTCCCTCGCAAATGGAAGTCGTAACAAGCCCCACCTTTCGGCTCTTCCGATTAGCTTATCACCAAGCCATCGTTGGAAAGTGACTATATCCGTACTTTCGCACATACACGTGCCTTTACGTGGTGCGACAGATCATTCTCACCGGTGAATGTGGGCTGGTCGTGGAAGTACCTGTATTTCAACAGTGGCGCTGACGGGCCGCGTCTAGTGGGCAGCAACTTGACCCAGTTGTCATGTTAGGGGCGTGTTCGTCGATCGCCCCCCCCAACATTACAACTGAGTCAAGTTGCTGCGGGGGGGGCGTGCTCGTCGATAGCGTTCCGTGAAATTTCTAGCGCAGGCTGTTTAGGGGGCGTGTGCGGTTCCGTGACATTTCCGGCGCAAGATAGTGCGTGCGCTCATGACACCGTCGCTAATGGGAGTGCCTGTTGCCTGTCATCGATATTTACAAAACATTGGCGATGGCTAATACCATGGGCCACTATCATCTAGACGTACAAGAGATATGACGGGCAATGTGAGCTCAACTGTCTGTATTCGATTGGCAATACGACTCTATTTCTTGTTCTAAAAGCAATGGTTACTCCCTGTTCGCATCTCTAACATCTCTTCCCCCCCTTTTCTTCGACCAGAGCCTTCCAATCAAAATCCAAAGGCTTCCACCCAAGTGCTTTGACTCTGTCCGCCTTGATTCTAGAGCTGCTTCCAATAAGATATCCCATGTACACTGACCATTTGGAAGTCACCTCTTCAAGCGACTTCAGCTCCACGTCAGGCGTCCCAATCTTCCCCTCCTTGAACAGTCTCTCGCCGATCGCCTTTGCGCGATCCATCAGCGACACCTCGAAGGCCTCAACCCAGTAGTAAGCGGAATCTCCGTATTCAATTCGGCTTTGCTCTCCTTTCAATATCTCGTCAATGATAAACAAGATTGCGCGGCCAAGATCACTGATGGAAACAGTGCTCCACACATTCGTTCCCTTGCCGAGAAGGAAAGAGGCTCCGTTCTCGATAATCGCATTGTACCAGCCGACCTGAAACGTCTCCGTCTTGATCGCACCCTTTCCTTGGCCTAGGATGGTAGGTGGAGAGATGATGACCGAACGAACATTCTTCTCCTTGCTGAGAGCCCTGATTACATTCTCATGTGGGACTTGAATGCGTCCAGGGTCCAACGCCAAGATGTCAGCCAGATCATCAACATCGCTGTAGACACGGGGCAACAGCTCTCCCAAGACCGGGTGAGAGATGTTACTGGAGCCGGAGATGTGGACAAAGACAGGGCGGTCTGACTCCTTGACCGACTTATTCGAGGGGTTGAGGGCAGCGCCTTCGATGAGCGCGGCAAGAGCTGTATTTACTCCAGGGGCTGTTTGGACAATAATGTTTGCCTTAGAAGCCTCTACACGAAGGAGATCGGACTCCTCGAGTGATCCAATGACAGGCGTGACAGCCGAGCCGTAGAATTTTCTCAGGACGTCTGCTTGTCCTTCAGTCCGGACAAGCGCTCGGATTGAAAATTCAGGGTGGGCTTTTGTCAAGAAAGTGAGGAAGGTGCCTCCAATGTAGCCAGAGGCGCCGATGAAGAAGAAACTTGGGAGAGACATTGTGATCTCAAGTAGGGAGTAGATGCTGTAGAGGCCGTAAATGTTAAATTATAAAGATGATGTAGATGCTATGAGTGCGGTGAGGTTGATAGTAGTGTTCGATTGAAGTATGGCAGTGAGCTCATATATATACCTCATGAACAGGTCCATGTTATAAAGAGCAAATGCATCCGAGCAAGCATTTCTATATTATAAATTCCCTTAGATTTGAAAGCGAAGTTAGAATATTTCGGAATTTCCGATCGAAGCAATTTGTTTACTGATCAGTATC
The DNA here is from genome assembly GCA_001630595.1 of Pseudogymnoascus sp. BL308. Classification (NCBI taxonomy): domain Eukaryota; kingdom Fungi; phylum Ascomycota; class Leotiomycetes; order Thelebolales; family Thelebolaceae; genus Pseudogymnoascus; species Pseudogymnoascus sp. BL308. The sequence goes on along the minus strand of LMYD01003125.1, from coordinate 62,893 downwards.
TTGGCCATATACAGCACGTATGATCTCATATGATACTATGGTGATAGTCCTGAGAGGATAGTTGGGATATTCAAAACTCCGGGGTTGACAACCACTTCTCCGGCGCTAGTAACCGCGCTCCATGCCAGAACTCCGAATCTTAGTAAGTTGCGCCACCAGCCCCGTCGATAAGTAAGCCAACTCTTACTTAACAATTGACGATATACCAGAGGTATCCCGTCTACTGGCAAACACTTTATTCGTCGCATAAAGCTGTTTACTGAACGCTAAGAGGTCCACAGTGCCATACATGACAATGCCTTTGGTTTGGGATCAGTATAGCGAGGCTCCTCTAAGCACAATTGCTCCATTATGGGTAACGATTAGTTAGAAGCTACTTCTCAACTCCACTAGCTCAACTGCCCGGCTAAGCCACACGTACTAAGCCACAATCCTCGAGCTCCGCAGCAAGAGGAAGGGAACACACGGGATCACGGATACATGCAGGATACGTTGCACTATCACGATGAATCTCCCGCCTTGCCACGACATCAGCTGTGTCACCGGTTCAAATCACGTTACGCCGCGGGGTTAGTGGGGTGACGGGAGGAGAGGAGTCAGTTTGGTTCGATGGCGGACTAGGCAATCTGCGGGGCATCTTCGTCATGTAGTCATTTCCCTGTTGTGTGATCTCGTTGCGCGGAGGAGGAAGTAGTGATAACCTATGGGCGGGGAGATGGGGCGAGAGGCCGCGGGGAGGATCGGAGCGGCACAAAGAATGGAACGTGAGGGGTCGAGACGAGCTCGGTGACTTTCTTACGTGGAGTCTTCGCTGTGGTTGTTTAAAGAGCCACCACTGCTCAAACCCGTCCAATCGACGAACTGGCGGGTATTGACTTGGATATGCCAGATCAAGCCCTCCGCTACAAGGTTGATCCCACTAGAGCACAAGTAGGCGGTTTATGATTTGAGATGTCTAAGCCCTACCTGACGCGAATCTAATTTGATGATTGGCCCAAGCCCAGTTCCGACGAAGAATTTACAGGGAATCGATCAGCGTAAAATGGTCGAAAGTGGGAGTACTCTGTTGACCCATGCCTGACCCATACCCTCCTTTTCAGCCGTGCCAACCGCTTCTCGCACCCACGGAAACGACCCATAGAGAGCTCCGCATGGAATTATGGACGGTGGTTCGTAATTGGACTGCACGCATACTGAGGCACCTTCGGAGGTACGCAGGAGCGCGATCGTGAACGCTTTACCATTTATGCTAAGCCACCAAACGCATTGACGTCCCAAGGAAGTTCCACAAGGCCACGTTTTTACGTTGCATGGGGGGGTTGTTTGGCTGGAGGCCGCACATAACCTGCACGGCGCAAACTAGTTAGTTGCCAATAGATGATGCAGTGCCCTATCGTCCCCAATCGATCGGCTGGGCGCCTGGGGGCCCTGATTTATCATCGAAAAGGCTGGGACGCTCGGCCTCTTTGAGAGAAGGGCCTTCTGTATGTAGTCGCCGGGAGGATGGGAATTGAAATGAGGCGGACTGCATTAGGAGAGGGATAGGATCTGGTCGAGTTTAAGATCCGGCCAAGAGATCTGCGAGTATTTTCACCGAAGTCGTCCCTCTGATGAGTTAGCTGGTCAGGGTTGAGGGGTGGATTCTTTGTCTTAGTAGAGTAGTAGCGGTGTGGGATGGGTATCCCGGGGCTTGCTCTATCGGAATGATGGAGATTATACTCTACCATGTGAGTTTCTGTGGAATGATACAGTACGTACTCCGAAGGTACGAGCTCGAAGATCCCCAAGCTCTTCATTGGTTGCTTGGCTTTCGTCCACTACTACATTATGGACATCTGTTGGCAGATTCTACTTGCGAAATTGGGCATAGCCCAAAAAGGGCAGTTTACATGTACTGTACACAGCCTCGTTAAAGCGGATCTAACTCGTCAAACAGCGTTGGGTTGCTCTCTCGGACAGTCTTGGCGCCATTTCCACTCCGTAGACCGAGAACCACAGAAGAATCACGGTGCAATCCATGCCTATAGTAGTATCCTTGACGCTGCAGGCATCTGTTTGGCAGATCCCACTACCGACCTTAGACATAACTCAAAAGTGCAGTAATAAATGTGCACAACTGTGCCCAAGGCCGTAAGAGGGATGTGCCAAACAGGTGCCCGCAGTGTCAGGGATAACTTACAAATAGTACCCTAGGACCACGGCCAAGCCTATAGCTTCATTCTTAGTATCTACCTGGGCGCTCCGAACGGCATGCGCTGATCTGACACGTACTCTCGAGCCAGCGTTGGCAAAGCGGCTTGTGGTAAGAAGCAGGCAGGCAGCGAATCATTGTCGATGTTGTCAGCTGGCGAGGGTTGATTTCCGAGGGATCGTTGAAACGCGGCCGAGACGTTGTTAAATTAGATGACGATTTGTAATTGCAAGTTAGTGCACACGCCACACTACCGTTTGCCAGCCTTATGGTGTGGTTGGTGATTAACGCTGCTTGGATATTGAGAACCCTGTTGCGCTTTCCAGGGACCTCGGACGGGGGACAAGGGAGAGCGGAAACAAGCGTGCCGCGGCACCGTACGTCCCTGCACACACACCCTGTTCGGAGGTTGGCGTGGTGCAAGAATTACAGGCTATTCTGTCCCAAGTTAGAGGTGGCGATGTGCCAGCGGCCGATGAGGGCGGGCTCGTGGAGCGCTGGGATCCCTGTGGAGCGCTATGGAGCACTGTGGAGTGAGACCTTCGATCTGTCGTTGATTTGGTGTGGAGACAAAATAAGGAACTGTGGGTACCGTCTAGCAAGGCCATCCTATAGAGTAAGGAGGCGGGAGGAGGAAGCAGATGATAATTCCCGTCCTCCGCCGGTGAACATGAACGCGTATGCACTTATTCCAGACAGAGTGTCCTGTATCCATGTGTACCTGGAAGCATTCGGTACTCGTATGCGACTTGAGGCTCAGTATACGGTACCAGTTCTACATCATCCCACTCGATCATCCCGTCCCGCCTTTGCATTGTTCCCCCCACGAGGAGAAACCAATGCAAGAAAAAAAATCCTCTGCCGTCAATTGCCGCACATTGCCGCAAGTTTTATGCGTCTCAGACATTTTCATGAGAAGGAAGCAGCGTGGGGGCTTCATGCGGCGTAAAGTACGTGGGATTGATGGGAATGGAACTCCCCAACAATATCCCACTCCCCCAGTCCCCCGTAAATCTTCTCCATTGTCAAACCCCACGCTCCCACGGGCATGGTGGATGGTAGGGCAGAGTACATTGGGGTGTTGTGTGCACCGAAAAATGGCCAATGCCGTCCCACGTAACATCCCCAACCCACGAAATAATGCATAACACAGACAATATGATCCCCAGGCTGGGATGCAAGGCCGGGGCTGAATCATGGGGAAAGGAGATTCCCACCAAAGCCCAAAGTATTCAGTCAATACCAGCCAATGACCCAGGTAGCACACGCGACCGGCTACCAAAACGGATGAGGCATATATGCACCCCCACTCTGCCTCTCCCCCAACTTTGGCTGGAGCATGGCACCCTCCCAGCCCTACCCCCACCCACTTTGCCGCTCTCTCGCCCGCCCTCCCTCGGATGTTCGCCGTGTTACATACTCATAGCAATTACTCCCAACGGGCATTCCCAACAGCAGTCAATCAAGTTGGGAGGTTGACAGCTCTGCATGGTTCGCAGCGGGATTGACATAAGGCAATCCCCAAGGCGGAGGCAGAGACAGGCGAGGGGCGTGGGGTTGACAAAGCGTGTCGATAATCGAATGCGCTGGCGACTCTTGGTGTCGGCGGTCTGGACGCGCTCGCGGACGTGAGGAAACAAGGTAGACACAGTGCAAAGGCCAGAAAATACTGTCCTAGCAATTATTATATTGATGCAATGAGTACAAAGGTACAAAACACATGCCAAAGTCTTAGTTCCCACCTCAAAATAGATGCATATCCATAGTACTACAGTCTCGGCGAATAATGGCCGCTGCTGCCGCCGTTCATCCGATTTGATACGCCCGCCTGTGGTACCCCAGTTGGGTAGGCCGTAGGTGTGGCGGAGTGAAGTTGGGCCGCATCGCCGACTCGGCGCCATCCACGCTCGTACAGGATCGCGCGCCGCAGGTACTGAGCGGTGAATATTTGAAATGAATGAGCGGTGAAGGGGTTATTAGGCAGCGGCTTTCCTGTTTGGTTTTTTGGCGCGGTGGTGGTCGTTTGGTGTGGTGTGTGGTGTCTGCGTTGATAGGAAAGATGTTACAAGGAGAGTTGTGAAGTGGAGGGACTTGTTGGATTTCCATAGTAGAGGAGTTGCCGGGGCGCATCTGGCCAGGCCAGGATCGCCGGGTGGTGGTAGAGGCGTGCAGATGTGGGGGAGCGGTTGGCGGCCTTGAGATACCATTAGCGTACGACCTAAACCCAAGCCCAAGCCTCCTTGTCCCTGGTATGGTCGTCCTCGATGGCCATTCTGTAGCTGTCTAAGTCGCCGAGGCACTCAATCCACGTATCCTCGAAAACTGGGACTGTCTCGAGAAGAAGTGTCATCATAGGATAGGCAAGATAGATGAAGGTAAGCATGTAGTCGACAGACGCGGGGGTTCTGTTGCGGATAAGTTCGAGGAAGTAGTGAATGCCGTGTCGCCACAGTCTTGCAGGCATTGCGTACTTTAGTAGCAGGGGTTGGACAGCGGGCAGAACTGGAGGGTGTTGAGATGCCAGAAAGAAATCGTGATGTTCGTGTCACAGTGATTCAAGCTAGGGGTTTAAATAGTGAATGGTGATGGAGGAGGTGGGAAACAAGAGATAATTTTAATTAGTAGATATGAGAAAGAAAAAGTATTTTATTTTTTGTCTATATCCATGGCCGAATATATAACTCTATGTAGTGGGTACCGCGGAGTAAATATAAAGTATATGGTTCATAGATCGTTCAACTTATCATTCATGCCCACGTTAATGCCATTATCCGTTCGTTGCCGCCAGCCATTAATCATCACAGTCGTTCAACTACCCCCATATACATTACACACTTTGTAGACAGCTTCTCTTCGAATGCACCGCACAGGTGGTGTGCCTTGAGTTGCCGCGGTTTGTATGGGACAGAGAGTATCGGTGGCTAGACACAGTTACTTCCGCTGCTGGGGCTCGTGCTTGCGTTTCTTCGTTGTCGGGCGTCTCTGGGGACGAGCTCGTTCCTCACGTAGGCTAAGCAGGCAAAGGAGGTCTGTGATTGGGTCGTCTTGGGAGTGCAACCAGTTGTCGAGCGGATCGTGGGGAGCTCCGCGGTTTATGACAACGAGGTTTCTGGCGGATAGTCTGGAGGGGATTAGCGGATGACACTGGAGGAGGAGCGGATTGGAAGCATACCCATTGTGGGAATTTCCGCCAGGGAGAGTTGGGGGGCGCTGGGAGAGGCCTGCGAAGGAGTCCCTATCAAGCGCGTTAGCGGATGCCATCCATGACAGGACAGAAGAGCGGTGGCTTACCCATTCCGGGGTCCTCCTTCATGCACTCCGAACCATTCTCCATTCCGAAGTGGTTCCATAGAGAAGACATCCGTCAAGGTGGGACCTTCGAGAACGATACTAATACTGTGTCAGCGAGTATAGATGAGAAGGGCATAGATGAGAAGGGAATGGTGGTGTGCGTACTCGTCTTCAGTGCCGTCCTCGGCCACGTTATTGTTTCCATCAGCCTGGCCAGCTTCTTTAGCAGTGCCTTTGCCTTCACTATTGTCCCTGTGTGGAGTGGCCATCTTGGGAAGGAGGTTGTGTGGGCCAGGTTGGTGACTTGAGCCGAGTATATCGGACGGATAGCCTCGAAGGCACAGTTGCACCTAGGAGATCTGAGTGCTAACAGGGGCTGGTCTGAGCAAGAACTGCAAAGACACGGTTGTATGTTGCCGTGTATGAGGTGTGACTCTAGAGGAAGCAAGCTACCTGACAGCTGTTGAAGCGTCAGAGGCGATGGGGTTCGGATGGCAGCCGTAGCTGGCTGAGTTTGTCGGATGATGCACGGGGAAGGTGCTGGTATGCGGCTTGGGCAGATGGGGCGTTCGGGCAATAGAATATCTAGTCGAGCTGGCGGTCGGGGGAGTATGAGGTAGCAGTTATTTCTTCTGTGCAGAGTGACACGAGTGACAGTAGGGTTCGATGGTGTTCGGAGGGCGGTTGAGGGGAAGGCACGCACAGCGGTGACCTCTGGGGTAAGGAGAGTAACAATGATAGGGAATGGTGTCGAAGAGAGAATTCGAATGGTGTAATAAGAAAAAGTTGCGGGGAGAGGACGAAATGAGAAGTGCGAGTAGCGTGAATACGAAGCTGCACGGCTGTACGGTAATCAGTATGATAACTGGAATAGTTGAACAAAGTAAAGCCTAAGGAGCGAAGTGATGAACGTAATGAATGTAAGAGTTAAGAGCACAGAGTGTGTGGGAACGAAGGTTCAGGATGTGGGAGCGGTGGTCGTCTATATATATTCCCGGACGGCGATGGGAGCCCATTTTGGCTGTCCTGTGAGTATGCTTCAGTTGCTCAATTGACAGGGATGGTGGGGGCGGGCGGGGGTGGGGGGGTGTGGCTCGCTGTGGTCGGCGCGAAACACCAAAACACGGATGTCAAAGAGCTCTACTCACCCCCAAGAGCATACCTCGACACCATACATGCAAGTAACAAAATATGATCAGGAACGCCAACGAAAAGATGGGCTTGTTGACTTCCGGCTCCCGCGGGTGACGGGTCTCAGTACTGCGCCTCGATCGAAGAGTATGTCAACGAGGCAGCCGTGCGCCCTCGAGCGACGCACCTCAACAACCGTCTGTTTCTGTTGAAATAAAGATTTCAAAGTACTAGGCGACAGACCCACGGTACGTCGCCATAGATGTAGATTGCGCCCAGAGCGATGCATTAGTAGTATATGAAGAAGACTCAGCGACCAGGGAGGTTGTTGCCTTACACGGCTTTGTGGACAAGACAGGACCCTCCCAGTAGAAGCAGACCCCCGTCCCGGAGACGTCTGCCGTCGTTTTCGTGGAACAACGAGGCATGATGTTTCTTCGACAAGCCATCGACGAGACTCCTCTCGGTCGTCTGCCTCGAATGATCCAAAGTACGATGAGGCTGTCCCAAAGGGTGCTGAGATCCGGAAGTCTGGAGTGCTGTATTGCCCAAAAGATGCTCGTTGGTATATCTGGTGGAACAGATGTATGGAGCGAATCCAACAATCCAACAACCCCCACTCACCGCCTTTCAGACTGTAATGGGTTGCAGCAACCGTTGTTCCCCAGGTTACTCGCAGCAGTGCACCGTAGTACTGCACATGTCAACCAAGTACCGGATATGTATATAAATCGCCTTGGTCTTGCATGTACATACTCCACTTTATGGGATGAAGTATATTATAGATCAATAAGAATAATGGGTGAAATGACTGCGGGAACTCCCTCGACGCTCGGTGAGCGGGATCTGGGATCTGCGGGTCTGGAGTTCAGGCGGGTCTGCCCATTCTCCCGCTGTTAACTTACGGGAGAAGGGGAGATCTGCAGAAGACGAAGACCCACGAACGAGCGTACGCGCGTTATGGAAGCCACCTCGCTCCACAGCAAAGTAAAAATGTTTGACGTCCATGATCCCCAGCATCACCAGATCCATCGTGCGCAAATTTGCGCTTTGACCTCAGATATACATAGGTCAATACTATATAAAAGTAAATCTCGATATTGCCTCACAGACATTCGGCAGAGGTGCCGTGATCGTCGTCGCATACCTAGAGCGCAGGGACCAGCAGTGAATCAATCCCCGCACGTTGCTCCCTAAAAAGGACAAGGGACAACTGTGTTGTATGGGCGCCATCCGCACACGCAGATGTATTTATAACACTGACAAGACGATACCTGTACCTGCCCAAGTCGCCAAGGCATTCAATCCAGGTATCTTCGAATCCTGGGACTGTCTCCAGAAGAAGCGCCATCACATAGTAAGCAAGGTATACAAAGGCGAGCATGTAGCCGAGATGCTGGGACTCCGATGCATAACAGCTTGCGGAAGCTATGGATGGCGTGAGACAACAGTCCCGCAGGCACAGTGCACTTGAGTGATAGGCGTCGTAGGAAAGGCGCCGAAAAAAAACCCAGCGCCCAGCAAGCCTGGAGCTCAGGAAATCCGTTAGACATGGCGTGGCCAACCAGCAACCAACCGACCATCGGCCACTAGCAACTGAGCCATCGTCCCGTCTGATGATGTTTCACGATTGTTCTGGAATGTAACTGTAAGACATGGCGAAAATTTTCATCAGGCCGCGTTGAGTGCAAGTGGTAGAGGATGATATGTTGGCGCGGGATCGACGGGCGCAAATGGCGGGGTGCCGTCGTCAGCCAACGTATCCAGTCCACGGGATTATGTGTAGTTCATGTTGTATACCACACAATCCCAACGTATACTTGGCGGAGAAGAGTATTCTGCGCATAATCTCCTTGTGGCAACAGTATGCATTAGCTGTGGACCTGATCCAGTCAACCGGTGAAGATGTCGTCAGAATAATCCAGGCCGATGAAAGCAACGACCAACCACGTAGAAACGACGCCCGGACAGCCAATACCCAAATGTATGGTCATAACGCTTTCAGCATCGTTGAATCTTAGCCTGCAGCGTTCCAGATCCGTCACATTTGTACGAAGAATCGCAGAGGTGCAGCTTATCTATCTCTATGTACTAGAGACGCATGCTCCAGGACTGGGATTGACATCAGCTGGCCAAATGTTGGTTTCATTTCAATCTTGGTTCATTTGGCAGGCAAGGAATGCAATAGAGCATAGAGTTCAGCGCAGTGCCGACCCCAGAACCTCCATACCGTACATGTATAGTGGTACTTACACACCAATGTATGTACATGTAGGACAGTTCCTTGAGTATAGATAAGTACTCTGTAGATAATGTATGGGCCTATAATGTATTGTCGATGCCGTGTCCCAGCTCCACACATTGAAGAAAACCCTGTTAATAAGACTTGAATATTATTGCCTGGGACAATGACTGACTGTGCTGCACCAGGGCATCCAACGAGCCCGCCTGTCACATACCTTGTTCCCCGCTCCGTCTGATGATCATCGGATGATGCAAAACGACATCCAACACCCAAAAAAAATCCGACGGGGTGCGAGAATTCGCAAGACATCTCGTAGAAGGATACTGGGAGGTAGGATTTCGCAGGAGGCGTTGGGGACAGAATCCCTTCGCAAAACCTGTTTTTTTTTTTTTTTTTCGCAACGCGTCCCAACCTGTCCCATTTTTCAGCGCGGCTGAGATTGACGACAACCCTCATCTCATCTAATCTCCCAATACCCTTCTCTTTCTCAACGAGGCCGTCACACGCCCGCCGTCTGCCGCACCAAGACAGATCAGGCGCAGTGAATTCATTTCCCCGGAGATCACCTTCGCTCCGTTGTGCACCACCAACAAACTGTGGCTCCACTACTGTACCCCACAGCCATAAAAGCAGCCTCAGCCACAGCTAGTGATGTGCATTGATCGCCAGCGAACCACACACTGGAATCAATAACGCTCCTAGGGTAGCACGCCCCTAGACTAAACCATGGAACACACTAACACGCCTGAAATCCCAGTCGGGTAATTTGAAAGACGTGGGTAAACTCGTATATGCAGTACCGAGTACAAGTTGACCCAGCGAAGGTTGCTTGACTCATGTGGATGTCCCCATTCGACTGTTTAATTACCTCCTTCGCACAAGACTGCCGCTCAATGGAAAGCGAGAGCTTCAATCCCACTGAGCCTCTCGACAAGGATGATTCGGCACTGTTCCTGGCCTGGTGCCTGTATGGAGCTTACCCCGATCGAGTTTGCCACCCGTCCCTCAGCGTTTTTTGATGCTCCAATCTCACCATCTCACCCCCCTTTGTCGCCTTCCTTACCCCCTTCCTTTCTATCCCTCTGAGTTTTAGTGCCGTAATAGAATGGTTCCCGTGATGGACTCCAATTTCCCATGATACATACGTACGCAGAGATATCCCCATGGTCTTTCTGTACTTGGAACCCCTTGCATAAGGCTGCCACGTCACCGTTCGTTTCTCCGCACGATGAGCCGCAAACGCAACGATCCGTTCCAGCAACCGTGGCGCTGCTGAAAAATTCTTCCTTGCGCGGTAACGGCGCGTCGGATGGGATGGGATGAGAATGACCGACATCTTGGGTGAGCGACAGAGTTTTTCTGTGGTGTGAGGTTGCACGTACTTTTGCGGGCGCGCACAGCCTCGTAACCTTTGGTCGTGTGGGAAGTTGGTGGAGTTTGAAGGTATTTTGTTGACGACTAGCAGTTAATCGGAGCAGTTTTGCCAACGACCGCAAGTGATGTTACAATCTTTGGATGGATCTATCGTTTCCAGCCATATATATGAGTTAATAGAAACTTCATCGTAAACAGAGTACAAATACCTACCACAGTTTGCTCCAGGAAGGAAGCCGCGTCTTGAAAGAAACGAATACACGTGATGGCGCGATAGTCTCTTTGTGTGGCTTGTGCCTTGTGTGGCTATGTAGCAGCTGGAACAGTGGCTCATGCATGCACATGCCTAGCAAGCAAATAGCATTGCATACATTGTCAGAGTTTTCACGCAGGAAAAAGTGGCATAGTTTGGAATGCGAAGGAATGTCGGGGCTTATTCTGGGCTTGTTCTGGAAGTACTGAGAGTTGTAATTCACAGTTCTGGTATACCCTGAGAACATCCACACATAAATGTCTGGTAAATAAACCCCGCTATCCCATTTGGGACTAATTGCACCCTTAAATAGTGGGATTCTCCCGAGTGGAGGCGGGAGCGGCCGTCGCTAGGCTCACTTAGGGCATAATATTCTTACAGTTTATTACAATCCCGCACAGACCAGTGCCAAGCAACTGTTTCCTGTCCAACCAACCAATCATTTCTCATCTCGCATAACACCGTCAAAGATGGCTTGCCTCGGGGAGGGTCATTTTCACGACGTCGATGAGGACTCAGCAAATCTAATCATCAGTCTCCAGCTTGATGATGCTGAGCTATACACATCTTCCTCGAAAGGGGAGGGATGCGAAGACGAGTCACTCGCCTTCCAACTTCAGCAAGAAGAGCTGCAAAATGTTGATCTATACTTCTCAAATAGGAGGATGGCTCAACGTCTTTCGAATGTCGTCCAAGCAAACATGCCAACTGTTATGGGCGCAGGCGCGACTCCACAAGAAAATATTGGTGGCAGAGATCGCGATCTTGCTCAGGTCCTCCGAGGCGACGCTGAACTTCCCAATGTCGACAACCCCAATACGAACTCCAGTTCTCAAGAATTAGACGGCGAGACGCTCTCCAGAATACAAGCCCTCGTTGTTGATGATCCTACCGAGCACGGTCCAGACCATGATGACGGTGAACAGGCGGAGTCATCAACGTGGGCAGCTGGTAGAGCCGCTGATATCACCTCGACCACAACCCATTGCGAAGCTTGCGGCGACGAAAAAAGCTCTTTGGACATTGGCAATGCCCCTTGTGGCCATGGGTACTGTCGCGATTGCCTCCAGGACCTTTTCAACGCGTCGATTACAGACATATCCCTCTTCCCCCCACGCTGCTGCCGGCAGCCAATTCCGCTGGAGACCGTCCGTATATTCCTGACTTCGGAGCTGGCCCAGGCCTTCATCAACAAAAAGGTCGAGTTCGAGACCCCAAACAAAACGTATTGCTCGGTGCAGACCTGCTCTGCTTTCATTGGCAGCGGCGATATTGCCGACAACGTGGGTACATGTCGTCAATGTGGCTCAACGACGTGTATTCTATGCAAAACAGCAGCTCATGACAGAGGAGAATGTCTAAATGATCCAGCGCTTCAGCAAATTCTACATATGATGAAAGAGAACGGGTGGCAACGATGCAATTCATGTTCAAGTGTTATAGAGCTGAATCATGGCTGTAATCACATCACGTAAGTGTCTAACCATACCTTCCAAGTATCTCAAATACTCATACCATAGTAGCTGCCGTTGTGGGTCTCAATTCTGCTACGACTGCGGATTGCCATGGAAGACCTGCACCTGCGTGCATTGGGACGAAGATCGCCTCCTCGATCGCGCAAACCGAATTGTAGCTCGTGAGCCAGGTGCACGTAGATTGAACCATGGCGAGAGAGCCGCATTGGTTGCACGCACGGCTCAGAACCTCCGCAATAATCACGAATGCAACCATTTCGATTGGAGATTTATCAGGGAAGGGGGCCAACAGTGCGAAGAATGCCGCCAGACACTCAGGGAGTTCATTTTTCAATGTGAGCGGTGCCAGCTTCGTGCTTGCAAGCGATGCAAGAATAATAGGCTGCAAGGATAGGAATGTTTAGGAATGGATGACCTTGGCCTATCTGAAATGGATGGGTATGTCATTTGAGTTTAGAACTGTCAACTAGGAACCTTTCTGTGCGCATTTGAATCTCGAGCCTCGCTCCCGCATATTCAGCTTCACAAATAATACTCTGAAATGAAACTCTGACCTTAAATAGAAGCATAGCATTCAATCAATATTGTAAAACAGGCAGATGATGTTTCAGATTAATGACCCTGTTGAAGCTAAGTGTGTTATCGAAATCCACGAAGCGCTTTGATTGCAGTTTGTATGTATTATATGTCTGTAAGCCTGTTGTAACTGAGGTAAACCATTGGCTTCGCTCGAGGCAGTTAGTTTCCCTGCGAATTATATCTAACAGCATTGCACGCGGTAATGAGCTTTTTTGTGTGATTCTCAGCCTCTCAAAGGTCAGCAATTTGTCTGTGAAGCAGTCGATGGTGAAGAGAGCAACAAGTAAGCGTTATAGGCGGATATCCCATCTGGCACCGTTTGAATTTCTTTGTTTACTTTCTTTCAAAGTATTTCAGACACTTCTAAGACTTCGTAACTGTTTGCTTTCTTCCCAGCCTTTTCCGACTTCCCTAAACTACCGTTCTTTGACAGAATGCAGTGAAATGTAAGATTACCTTCATTCAAATATAGAATGAAACTAACTGATGAAGAGTTCATGAACATGTCGATCTCAACAACCGATCTGATGTACACCATCCAGGACATTTCTGGAAAGGGCAAAGGTCTTATTGCATGTCAAGATATTCCTAGGGGAACACGCATCCTCTCTGAAGAGCCCATCATTAGAATTCCTGATGCAGTGCTTACTTGTTGAGTCCTCGAAGTACTCCTAACCCAGAAACTCGATGCTCTTTCTCCAGAAGAACGAGGGGTCTTTCTCTCCATGCCCAACATATACCCCCATGATACTGCCTACAAATACTTCAACATCATGCGATCAAACGCACTCTCCTTCAAGGATGATGTAAAAGAGACAGGCATTTTCCTGGCTGCATCTCGTCTTAATCATGCCTGTGGTTTCAACAACGCTTACCAAAGCTGGAATACGAACATCAAACGACATACAGTCCATGCACTACGAAGCATAGAGAAAGGGGAGGAAATCACGATTTACTATCTCGACGAACTGGCTAGCCGCGAAGAGCGCCAAAGGTCTCTTCGAGAAAAATTCGCGTTTACATGCTCCTGTCGTCTTTGCACCCTTCCACTAGAGCAATCCCAAGAAAGTGACAGAAAACTCGAAATAATTAACAAGATAACCGAGTATTTTTACATGAGTGGCGTGATTGGAGGGGGGATCTTGTCAGCTCCGTTGCAGATGCTTCGAGGCATTGATCAACAGATTCAACTCTACTGCGAAGAAGGGCTAACCGGCGCTGAATTGCCAACGGCATTCATGAACGCAGCGTTAATTACCCTTATGAATGGAGATGCAGCTAGAGCTCGGGTATTTGCAGAGGTTGCAAAGCTTGGATGGATTGTCCTCAGGGGTGATGACAGCCCCAAAGTGCGTAAGGCCACTTCTCTATCAGAAGACCCCTCTATTCACGTGAATTACGGTGTTTCAAAGGTGTGGAAGTCTACTGTGGAGGACATTCCTTGGGGACTTCAACTAGAGGCTTTCCATGACTGGTCATGGAGGAGGGAGAAGCTAAATCGCCATGGACAGTTTATTAACTTTCGCAATCGGACGATATTCCCAGGTTTCGTTGATTTGCCCAACGAGAACGAAACCCATCCCAGCTTCTACACTAGTAGTGATGAGTCAAGTTACCAACTACAAAGACATTGGTTGTTCCTTGCTGAGATCGTCGACTTCACCATGTCTGTTCGTCTAGAGATGAGCGTCAAAGATGTTTACGGCAAATCAGTGCCGCTCTTATTTCATACGCACAAACGTGGGAGAGAGCTGGTACCTACGCAGGTTCAGAAAGGATATATCATTGCCATTCTCTACGCACAGCGTCACAGATTCATATTTTCTGGCCTGGGTATCCGTCATGAAGTGCCTACAAACATGAAGGTACTGTACTATTTCATTAAAATCACGAACAAAGTCTACATTTCTAACACAACATATTTCTACAGATATTTCCATTGTCACTAGAAAAGATGCTAGTGTTAAACGACCAGGTCCAGACATTCTCTGTACAGACGAACGGGACGAGAGCATGCCATGGCTGCTGTAAGCAGTTGGCCTCGTTGAAGAAGTGTGCTAAATGCTCACTCTTCTGGTACTGCGATGGAGTAAGTTGAAAGTCTATCATATTTTGTTGTGACGTTAACCTTATTACAATCAGGCGTGCCAGATCAAGGGTTGGACTGAGAAGGGCCACAGGGTAGACTGCAAGATTCTTAGGGATGGCGATTTGAAGGGATTGTTTTTTCTTGATTGGGATAAATTTGAAGGCCACGTCAAATTTCCTTTTAGTACTACGGCCTAAAACGCATTGACTTTGCCCTAGAGTCTGCATTTGGCATTGGAAAAGTGGTACGGATGGTTATGCACCGAGACGTGGTCTAAAAATTGGGTGTAGACTTAGACATATAATTAGATGGGGAACAAAGAATACTGTTCTGTCGCCCACCCTCTTATGAGCGTATCTCATTGTAATGATTGGGAATGTACGACACGTGTATTTGATCTAGTCTAGAAGTTTGATGCATCTATTGGGCGAGGTATCGAGGTATGTGAGCAGATAATGAGAGTGTAGTTAGGACACTTAACATTTTATTCTTTTCGGGGACAGCGCCGGTAATGTCCATTCTGGTCGAATATATATTTAATTATCACATTCATTCATTGCTTTCCTTTCACCATCCCAGAAAGCAACCAGCTCGTGGAGGCCAGTCCTCTTATTCGGGTCATGGTGAAGACAGTCCTCTACCACACGTTTCCATGTCTCAGGACTATCCTCTGCCGACTCCCAATCTTCCACCACATCTTCTGTGCATGTCACGTCGTCGAAACTGTCAAAGCTCGGTTGGCGTAATAACATCCACATGGAACGACCCACACTGAACACTTCGGCTAGCTCCAGAGCCTTTGGGCATTTGCTTTCCCATTCTAAAAACACGTTCCATACGTTCCAGCCTCGATTACCCGGTGTAGTCATTGGCATGTTACGCCTCTCAGGGCCCGTGTATTTTGTGTACCGAAGGGTGGTATTTTGGCCTTCTCTAGGGATTTCTTCGACGTCCCAATTGCCATCAATCTCTGGAGCTGCTGTAGTTATGGGCGCATCACTTTGCTCCCAATCAATAAGCACAAGGTTCGACTCCTCGTCGAGTAAGAAGTTTCCAGGCTTAATATCCATGTGATACGTATGAGCGATGAGGTGGGTGTGGACAACCGCTGCAGCCATCTGATAACACCATCGTACCTTTTGTGGCAGTGGTATTCGCCTGCCATAATGGTTACTATGTTCGATGTTACTGGCAAGAGTTCCGTTTGAGATGAATGGATATAGACTGCCGCACACAAGTGGTCTGTCATCGCCATGTTTGCATATAGTAACTAATGTCTGCGTTGGGGACATAATATGGAGATGGGGCGGCATGTTGTAAACTACCTCTGTTGATCGATAGAATATTTTGACTTCCTCTTGGATGTGCCCTCTTTCGTAGCTAGACAAAAAGGTCCTGAAGTCGATCCCTTTGAATACGAATTTAGTCTGAGGGCTAGATGGCATATGTACGAGCGTAGTGCAGCCTCTACCTCCAAGTTGGTGTTGTCGGATCAATCTTTTGAAATCCACTGTATCCATCAATTGCTTCATGGAAAGTTTTTCTGCAGGCAAGAGAAAACCAACGTAGTTGCTAAACAGCTCCGTCTCATGGCAGATACTCCACATAATCTGAGGAGGGTCAACTGTTGGCCTGGCTTCACAAATATCAATGATAACGTCTAGATCTTCGACGGTAGGCTTGTAGCTACATTCTACCCAGACCTTAGCAATCGCCGACCATATCTCCGTACGCATCGACGCTCGATCTGGGAATTGAGAGCTTGGGTCGCTAGTTTCAAGGTCGTGGAAGCAGTTTACGATCCGTGTCGCAATACATTGAGGTCGAGTATTATCTACCACAAATCGAAATATCAGTGTCATGCCCTCCCCAAAAGCCTGAGCAAACACGATTGCCTCAGCATCGTCACCCCAGATCCATTCGCCAAATCCACCGAGTGCTTGCAATGCTTCTTGCTCCCCCATTTTTCACCAAACAAATGGTAATTACCTATCAATAAAACTGAAGAGAGATGTGAGGTGACTCAATTTGAACTTGGCAACACACCGAATAGGAAATGATGTGTAGTTTGTAGTGCCTGAGGTCATGGTTGGTATATGCGCCTGTGGTTTTGTTGGAAAGCATCCAAACAACCAATTAAAGTTCTATATTTTATGTTTAAATGCATAATTGCCCACATCTTGCTCATAACTACACACAGACCATGATGCTGCCTAGTACGTGTAAATACTATTCTGTTGGTTTTACAGCCCCACAATGGGGAAGACGGGGGTCTTGGGTGTGGGATGAGCCAATACGCCCAAACTTACCATGCTTCCCATCAACTTCAATATACTGTAGATATAATTAACTATAGCTGCTATTACCTATAACCATGTCAATTATCAGGCCCGGATAGACTTCATACACACCGTTCTCCAAGAGCAATTTCGCCTCCAGGTATCCTTGCCCATTTGATCCCACGCAATAAAGTCCTAATACCAAGTGCCAGGAGAAAGCAGAGGTTACTCCCGTTCAATACGACCCCGGAATGCCCCTTCAAATACAACAACTTCGTCTATCGTGTTTCCCTCCCTGCGCCTATCACAGCGACCAAAGATAGGACTCAACAGCCTGGTTGTGTCCCCATTCTTAATGGCACCAAGGAGATCATATTCCGCCTTGCCAACCCTGATGCCGAGGGCATGACAAAGACAACCCGCATTGAGAATGAAGTGGCTACCATCACTCTCGCCTCTGCTGCCCTTGCCAGCATTGCTCCGCACATAGTGCCATCTGTATACGCCTGGGGGAGCGCTTCCACCGAGTCATCGCAGGGTTGGATCATCCAGGAGCGTATGCCAGGTGCACCATTAGACGAGTCATTCAGCACCATAGAACTTGGAAAGAAGCGCGAGATGTTCGCACATATGGCCAAGATCTTGAAGGCCTTACAAGATTATGAACTTCCTGCGAGTATTACCGGTTTTAGAGGCGAGACATTTGATGGCAACGGCCATATTGTGAGCATAGCCATGACGAATGTTGGAACTGGGCCGTGACCTACATACAAAAATTCATTTAAAGGTCGGCTCGAAGTGGCCCTTCGGAAGGCAGATGCAGATCCCTACATCAAAGGATGGCGTGCCAACGGTGTGCGAGAGCGTCTAAATGCGTTTGTCGAGCGTGGTGTGCCAGCACAGTTCGAAGGTTTAAACTCAAAGCAAGATCGAGTTATCATACATGCCGACTTCAGTAAGTTGCTCGCTGAGGTTTGAAGTACTATCTCTCGTCATCGTGCTAAACGCTTTAATTATAGCCACAAACAACATCCTATTCGATGCAACATCCTATTCGATGCAACATCCAACCGCATCACAGCACTCATCGACTATGATTTTGCATGCATCTCCCACCCCTCATACGAATTCCTACGCTCCTTCGATCAGGCAGGGGGCCAATTCCGAGGGTGGTCTAGCGACGAAGCTAGTGATGCCATGGCTTTACGAGATGCAAAATTGCATGGATTTCCATCACCACTTCCACCCACAACGAAGGACGGAGTCAAGTGGGAAGTCGTCAAAGCTTGGGAGGATGAGCTGGAGAAACTAGATGTGAAGAGACCGAGAAATATGAGAGGTATCGATAAGGTGGCAGATGTTGACACGATCCTTCGTTCGATTTTGCCGTGGCGGGTCTCGAATTCTAATATCTTGCTGCGGCAGTCGGAGGAGGTGATCATCGGGTGTAGGAATGAGAATGAGACGCATCTGGTTGGACTACTTAACCGCTTGGGATTCTAGTTCGGAGAGTTTAGTTTCGTGTCCCGGCTAGCACTGAATAGGATATGTCTTGGCATCATGCGTTCATATGTATGTACCCACACTCTCTACACCTATGCCGCCGCATATTCTCATATTCGTAGTGGAGCAGTAGCATATATATACCATACCTAGTGGGGGTCCACCTTCTTAATCTACAAAGCCTGGTAATATTCTATGGCAGCTACTCAGCCCTCCATTCCTGCGGTTCTGTACGTGCTGATGTCAGCCTCTTCGAGTACGCAAAAGGTACCACTCCCCTTAGTTGTCGATCCGACCCTCCGTGGAGGCTCATTTCCATCAGAGGTGGTATTTGCCTTCGGGACATATTTTTGCGATGCTGTATTGTTTGAGTCGTCACTCGGCTTGGACGCTGAGCTCTTCTTCCCATCTGACTCGTGTAACTTGTCCGTTGGAATGTTGTCACCCTCAGCTTTTGCTAATGAAGCCTGGTCACCAACAGGAGAATCAGCAGCTATCTCATTAATAGCTGCTTTTGGGTCTTCATTGTTGTCCTTACCATATGCGGGATTACTGCGTTGGTTCAAGAAGGCCCCTATGGTACCTAACGCCCCAGTCGCCCAAGGCGCCCACTGCCCAACAGCGCTGAAATTCTCTTCGACGGGGATATTCCATATCGAATACTCAACCATGATAAGCCACGGCGCTATCGACATCAAGGAAACATAGACTATAGGCGTCATAATCGCATATAATCCCTCCTCAGATTCCGAGCCCGCTGGGTGCTGGGCAATGGCTTGTTGGAGTCGATTTGGTAACATCTTTCTCGAATGCAAGGTTGGCAAAGCCATCCCGAGAACTAGCATGGCGACGCAGATGGCATTAGAAATATGTTCACCCATTGTACCAACAGCGTCATGAGAAGGAATATCCCAGACTACCGTCGCTGCGCTTTGAGCTTTCAGGATGGATCCACCTTTGAGGAAGCAGTTGTATGTGCATTCAAGGTTCAGGCCCCCACTAAGTTGCGCCGGGCTTATGAGCAGGGTTTTGTCCGGCAGGAAGCATGCAACTTCGGCGTTGCTGCCATCTGGGGTTCCACTCGCCTTACTGAGGATATTTGCACCCACCCAGCTCGCGATGAACATTATAGCGTACCACCATCCGACGAGTTGGTTCCCCACCCCATTCTCGCGCCCCGATTGGAAGACTACCATAGACAGGTACATACTCACGCTCACCTTAGACATCAGGTAGATGACGATCACATCAAGATCGAGGACAGGTGAGTGTCCCCAGTCTGCCGCGTAGATGATGATGATGTGAACAAACGCTGTGGCGCTAAAGGTCATAGCTGATGCGAAGACGCCAACGACTATCCAGTTGGAGCGTCTCATAGTCACAGTGAAGACAAGAGACGAGTAAAAGAGGAGTCGAGGTAGAAACCCGTACTGTCCGCTCAGAGGGTATATGCAAGAGACCTGTTGGTCAATGGGTGTGTCATTGGAAGCTTCCTGGGCGGATGCGTGAGTGATGAAGAGAGCAATAGCGCACAAGTAGAACAAGAAGTAACAATCGGAGGACATATTTATTGGAAGCAGGCGAAGTTTAGCAGTGGTGTTTCGTGGTGGGGGAGGGGTAAGATGTGTAGCATCGAATGTATGATTCGGAGCAATAATTGATGGTGCCCAATTACGAAGGATTCGGAACAAAGGGGGCGCTAAGTGTCTGACGATAATTGAAATTCAGCATGTCAACATTTCGATGTCTATTAAGCTGTTCCACCCAACATAGTTGCGAAGTCCCGACGGTGCACTTTGGAGTGTTATATTCAACGACAGTGAACAGAGTCTCCATCAAGGCAAAATGTCAATATTACATCCATACTTTCTATATTGTACTAAATCCCAAAGGGCTACCTTGATTTCTATTTAGCGCAGCGCTAACACCAATTTAGGGACTAGGACCCCTGTTTCTGGTCTTGTTTTAGGGTTTTAGTCGTAAAGGGGTTTAGCGTTGTAGAACTTACTATGCGACCTTCGTGATACCACAGTCGTTGGTATCCGTATAGTCTACAGCTCTACGACATGGAGAAGGAGCACTGACACAACAACCGTCTGCACATCACTTGGCCTAATAGGCCTATGGTATCGTCCTATGTCTATCATACACGTAGTGTTTCCATTGCGGCTCTCTATTATCTCAGGGATTGCACGCCCAACTGTGTAACAGGCTGACTGGTCTACCATCGATTATACCACTGAGGGGTTCTCGTCGTTCTTCATCAGCGAGGAGAACCAAATCACAGCATCACCTGTAGTACTATTACTATGCCAATTGCGCTATGCCAATTGCGCCATAACAACTCTAGATTTGCTCTATAGAGTAGGTTTGTGATGGTAGTACAGATTGCGTAACATCCCCTAAAAATAAGGAGGAACCTTCTCCAAGCAAGGAGCAACCAACTCTTTGTAAGTGGAAGCAGGGACCTAACAGATCCTCGCCTTATGGTTACGACTATGACGCTTAAGACACCCTATAAACCAATAAGCCACTTAAATATAACGTGATACTATAGACTCTGCCATATAGTTATACTAGAACCAGCATGCTGGCCACCTCTCCGTTTCAATTGGAGGGGAATTATCGACGCTGTTTCTCACACTATGGCGAAACATCACGCCATTCAAGGTTCTTGATATATATCTAGGGCAAATAAGGGAATCTCAATGCTTGTTGCCAGCTGAAGTGAAACGTTGTGAGATATCGGGTGATTAAACCTGCAGATAGACCCGCAAGGGCTGAACTGTACCACATAGTTAACGTCAGAACTTACATTTGTACACACGCAAATACTAATGTGATACTAACAGTTCCTGTCGGTTTGCAAGAAACATAATGGATCGTAGTTCAAATAGGCGCGTCTGCGAAGTGTCCAGCATAGCATAAATGGCTTTAAGTTGTACAGCCACCCAATTGGACCAAGCCGTCAGCCAGGAAGCTGAGACGTTCTAGGCACATATCGAATTCAGCGCCACTTCCGTGTTGCTTTAACACACCACCAATAGAGCGCTAGTTGCATTGCCAGGACATATTAAGAGAAGTGGTGAGATATATGAGTCTCACGGACCATTGTAGGTCTGCTGGCACTGTTTTTAGCTTTGACAGGCTTTCCCAATTCGATTCTTTAGTAGGGCCAACACAGTTGTTCTCGCGCCAAAACTCTGGTACAGCATACAGTTTGTTCTACATCAGTTGTGTGCATTGTCTGTAATGTGGCTGAGAAATCCATTCCCTGGCAACAAACGAAAACTATAAGTACGCAGGATATTTCACGTTACCTGAACATCTTTCATAATGAAGATCACTAGCATCCTCCCACTTTTTCTCTTCTTATGTTTCGCCAACGCCCAGGAACTCAATGGTCCCTATTTCGTTCGCCCTCTAGTATATGGTCGCCAAGGGTACGTTGGCCGTCGCCTTGCCGAGGACCGCTCTGTCAACCCTAAAGCCGTCCTGTACCTCGACAACAATCCCCCTGAAGCGGTAAGCAATCAAAAATAACTCCTCGCCGCTATAGTTCTACCTCTGTTCTATTTGTTTGGCTGGAATACTCTAACGCCGGCTTTAGTTGGACCTGCAGCGACTTCCAAGTGGTAATTTCCGCTTCAGAGCAAGAGATGCCCCCCTCACTGTGCGCAACAACCTCCTCTTCGCTCTCGTCATCCAGCAGGAAACCACAGACGAATGGATTATTCAACCACAGCCTAACAACGGCTTTAATATTTTTACGTATGAACCAGATTCTTTAAACAAACTTGTCCGCAATTGACACACATTAGTATAAGGTTGGCCCGCGATCCTACCCAAGGGTGGATAGCCCCCGAGTCTCAGAACGATGACAAGCAGGTAAACATAACCTCCCAATTTTCTTCGCTAGCTATTAAACCTTTTATAGATTCGGGTTGACCAACTTCATTTCGGGGAGGCTCAAGGCCCATTTTATCCACCTACCGAGCTTTTCGAGTTCATTCCCCTTTACGAGTAAGCGTAAACCAAAGTTTGTTGTTCGTGTGGCTATTCCAGAACTCCCGTTGATTCTATACTGAAAGGTATTTACTGTGTCTGGATGTCACCTTAGACAGTTTGTCGAACGGTATCATAACCCACTGGGTCGAGGAGGCCAAATATACATCTATGGAGGAAAGCAAAGTAGAGATAGGCCCATCGAAATTACAGAACCTATCTCTACAATATGCGAGAGCGTTTATCCTTCCCTTGTAGCTGTGAATATCTCATATGGTAAATATCGACATTAAGAGCGCAATATGCAAGAACTTCAGCTCTGCCTAGTAACTGTGATCATCCTTGTCAGCCCTATACCATGTTAATTTTAGACTTGGTCCGCTTTGCCATTGCATCTCCAACCCCCCATTAATATCGATCCCTTTCTTGCGGGGAATAGCGTCAGATCCAACATTAGCATAGCCATGGATCGATGTTGGCTTGATTTGGGGGGGTGTCTAAATAACCTTTCCCTCCACGTCACGTTTTCGGCTTGGCACCAGCTGGCGAACCTATTTAACCGCCTTTCCAATAGCAATGCATCTTGTCTGCTGCGCCGCAAGGCAACTAACATCGAGTTACACTAAGATCATAACCCAACTATTGTTGCCTAACGCTTCGTGGATTCGCTCTTGCAGTAATATAGTATACCCATTCCGCTGCATCCGAAACGTTAAACTGGCAAGACTGTTGCTCCTACGCACAACCCTCTCTCGACATCGTGCATCTCAGAGCAAAGCACATTTACTCCCGAAATCATCACATTTGCATGCCGGGCCTGAAGCTTCATCTAATCCGCCGCCATGGCCTTCTCCAAAGCTACGTTGATACTCCAATCCGTCATCGACGCCATCGTAGGCAAGGAACCTACCATAGACTGGACACGAGACAACCCCTCCACCATCGGCAAGAAAATAATCGACCTCCTCGAAGCAGGCTCCTACACTGATCTGCGTAACCTGCTAACCTGGCACATCCGCTGGATCATATCAGCCAAGAAGCTCGAGGCGTCATGGAAATCGATCCTCGATTCACAGGGCAAAGTCGTGTCTGTTGGGGAGGGCGAAGTGACCGAGAACGGCGACGCACACGTCGTACGCTTCGTGCTTGTTCTCGAGAAATCCGCTTTCAAAGTCGTCGTCCACATCAGCGCCAGGGGCTACTTGACATCAATCCGTGCTGTCCCCGACCACTCCAACGTGTCGTGGTCGCCGCCGGATTACGTAGACGAGTCGTTGTTCGAGGAGTCAGAAGTCACGCTCGGGGCCGATGATCGCGTTGTCCCTGCAAACCTTGTTCTTCCTCACAGCCCACGCGCAGCGGTCGTCATGCTGCATGGTTCTGGACCTGTTGACCGCAACTCTTCAGTCGGGCAGCTGAAACCGTTCAAGGATCTCGCGTGGGGGCTCGCGTCAAAGGGCATAGCGAGCGTGCGGTTTGATAAAGTGACGCTCACGCACGCAGGGATGCTCAGTGAGAAAGACATTACGGTGGAAGATGAGTACGTGTACCACGCACGCGCAGCCATTGCGCTTCTGCGCTCGCGTTTGGAGGTGGAGGGATTGCCCATCTTTGTACTCGGACACAGTTTGGGTGGTAATATTGCTCCTCGCGTTGGAAAGGAGGAGCCTTCGATTGCGGGACTGGTGATACTTGCTGGATCGACGGAGGCGCTGCAGAGGGCTGCGATTCGGCAAATGAAGTTCATGAATTCGCTGAAGGATAAGGCGTACCATGTTCCGGAAGCCCTTATAGAGGCCGCAACGAAACAGGCTGAGCTTGTTGAAAGTCCCAGGCTTAGTTCCTCGACTCCGTCATCGAAACTTCCTTTTGCGGTGCCTGCATCGTATTGGCTTGATATTAGGGACTACAATCCCGTTTCTACGGCTGCGGGACTGAAAAAACCACTGTTGATAGTGCAGGGGGGGAGGGACTATCAGGTCACGCTGAAGGATGATTTTGTGGGCTGGAAGCAAGGATTGGAGGGCGTAGAGGGAGTAGAGTTCAAGGTTTACGATGATATGAACCATGTTTTTCGAAGGGGGGAGGGATTGCAATCGCCGGATGAGTATAATGTGGTAGGGGGCCATGTGGATGGAGATGTGGTGGAGTATATTTCAGGGTGGATTACTCAACTGAACTTACCGCCTCCCTCTAATTAGGGAAACACTGAAAGTGTACTTATCTCACTAGGCGTTGTTGGAATTCTCCTCTCTACAAGCCCCTCTACAAGCGGTACTTTTTTAACAATATAATAGTTGTGATACTCTCTTTGTTCTATTTATTCTTACTTTCTAGTTATATCAACAGTCACTTCTCCGTTTGGGGATCTTTGTTTGGGGAAGGTAGTGTTCTCGCACAATATCGACACGACTCAGTTCAACGCATTCTCAAGGGCTTTTCCAAAAATCCTGACCACCTCTGCATCATCCGTCGGCCAATCCTTTTCTGGCACAGAACTTGACGTGGCCACCTTCTCAGCCTCTCCAATCGCCCCACGCCAATCCATGCTCTCATAATCGTCTACCTCCAGCCGAACAATCCTTCGATGGTCCCTCTCCATCCAGCTCAGCAAGCCAGCCTCCTCAATAAACGCACTCCGCGGGACATAGATGAAGGGTTTATACCCATTCCCAATCACCTCACTGCACGTCCCCCACCCCAGCTTCCCCAGCACAACGTCACACGCCCCAATGATGTCAGGCATATACACATCATGCGAGATCTTATAGAAGAGCGGCGGACAATGGATCGTCTGGCTGATGCACGCCCACCCCTCTGGCAACTTCGGCACTCCAGAAAGGGAATCTGAATTATGCCCGCCGAAGCAGTTGAGCAGAATCTTTTTACCCTCGAGACACTGCAGCCCTAGCCCCGCCAACGTCTCGCTCCTCGTCTGCGTCGCTTTCCTGAAATGCATTGGTGCGTCTATGATTTGTGGGTCGGAGAAGAGGAAGGGAATGTGTCCTGGTAATCTAATGACGGAGTAGGCTAGCGCGTACTGCTGCGTCATCTCGTTGATCTTCAGCTGGAGCGTTGCCCTGTTCGCGCATGTTGGCGTGCTGTCGAGGAGGGCTTGGAAAATGCTGTCAAAGGTGAAGTTGGTGATGAGGATTAAGGGGGTCTCAAGGGCGTGTGCGAGGAGACATGGTAGGGAGTGGGCGTCTGCGGCAATGGCTTGGATATTGTTGTCTTTTAGGAATTTGGTCTCTTCTGCTAGTGGGAGCGAGGGGTCGAAGTTGGCGAGAGAGTGTAGTGACTGGTCTGCGTCTAGCTGGTATGGATTTGTCTGGACGATGCTAGGATGTAGTGCGTAGGCTAGGGGTTCCGTATGTAGCGATGAGGATGTACGAATGTGAAAGTTGTACTTTCCCGCATGTGATAAAAGAGAGATGAGGTTGAGCGTGCGGGTGAAGTGTCCAAATCCATGTGCCGCGATGTACACTGCGATTTGGAGAGGAGGGGAAGCGTGTGACATTGAAGAATAGAATGGACTATAAGACGGATATGAAGAAAGGTAGAGGCAACTTGAATGATTTGCGTTATGGAATAAATGGTGATAAGGCCTCGTTACTGGTTGGAACGGAACTTTCTGACGTTGGATACTAGACTAACTAGAGTTGACCTAGCGCAGCTAGCCATTGCGACCCATTTATCTTGAGCGCGAGTAATCTATAATCCGGCAGTGAGCCGCGTAGTCCCCACTTGGCTTAGACCCTGAATGTTTTGAAAGCCTTGGTGGTTTCTTCCTTGTACACGAAGCACCGAAGCACCGAAGCACCGCCAACCTATAATTTGGACCGAACTGACCTTGCCACAAGTGGTTGCCTTAAATTCATGGTGGCTACATGACGACGACCAGCCCCGCTACCCGAATCCGGCTAGCTCTCTGCCGCTATGTCAGACCAGACCGATAATGAAGTCCGCCGCCCCGCCCCGCGACCCCTTCCAAGGGATCGCCCGCTAGCGCCTATATCCTTCATGTTCAGCATCCAAATGAGGTCAAGCTCACAGGTTCGAGGTCCCACTGGTTAGCTAGGCACCAGCAACGACTGTCACATATTACAGAGTAGAGAGCCCCGAATTAGCTCTGGCATCCGGCCGAACTTAGCGTGCAGGTGCAGTCAGTACTTCTTTTCTTGTACGGTAAGGTGTCATTCCTGCCGGGTTTACTTTAGGTGCAGGCTGCTATATCGTATTGGGGTTAGCTAAAACTGCCTCTCAGAACACTTTGTACAGTTTCTGTCGACCGGTGAGGATTCCGAGATGCTCAGTGGTCTACGGACCATATTATACACAATTATACATAATTACACATGTATCTAGTACTCGCAATTATAGGCAAAAGCACTCCATTTTCTATAATCACACGCATGTATAAACTACCATATCCCATACCCACCCATTCCCAAGTACCTATTTTAATCCAAACTCCAACCATCCGCCCTTCACCTCCGCTGCTCCCCCGCCGGCCCCCCCCCTCACGACTCACCACACAACAGACAACACCTAAACCCCACGTGATGTGCGCACACACTAAGACCCAACATCACATCCGGTACCTTCTGCATTCCCCCCAGGGAGCACGCACTTGGATTGTACGCGTCGTCACTTCGTCTTTGGTTTTTTGCCCGTCGATTTCTTATCAGACGATTTCTCCTGAGCCGGGGCAGACCTCTTCTTCAGAGTTGATTTCTTCTGAGTCGGTTCCTCGACCGCCCCAGACTCGTATAGAAAATCCGTCCTCGGATTATCGTGTCTCGAGACGTTGGTTTCCCACGCAGCCAAAGAGCTGTACGTGGGGCCGCGGGCAGCGGTAGCTAGAGTGGCGAGGGAGAAGCTGGCGAGGGGGGTCAGAGTTAGCTTAGCTCAGATGAGATGAGACACGTGATGGTTGGCGAGAGGGGGCGTTCTGGAGAAAAATGAGACAAATGAAGTATATCACGTGACTATGTGGTTGTCTAAGTACCAGGTATCATATTCGCAGCACCGAACTACAGGACAGAATGGACGATATATACATACCCCGTACTCGGGCCCGCGTTGGCTGAGCCATTCCCTCCTGGGTTTCCAGTGTTCTGCTGTTGCGACGACATTGTCGTGGTGGTGAAGAGCAACGGTGGGAGGAGTGGCAATGTGAGAACGGGTAGATGGGCTGGGCAGGGAGTAAGCGGAGAGCAGTGAGAAGGCGAAGGTAATAAATAACAAATTGTCAGTGGAGGCGATGAAGATAGCAAGAAGTAAATTTAAATGGAGGGGGAAGTGTCGACATCTTATATATCCCATAGTACTACTGATGAGACTGATATCAATGAGCGGCGGACACAGTGTTGGCAATGAGAAGGCAATAAAAACCAAATCACCCCAGCCCACAGGACATAGGTGGTAGTGGAGGTTCGACGTCGTCGCGTCGTCAGTGAATGGTCGGCTTCTAGCCGCACTGAGGTGCTCGCCGCACTGAGGTGGTTGCCGCACTGAGGTGGACCACACGTGGACCGCATTGTCTCCGAGGTACCCCGCTAACCTTGTTAACCACACCAATACCTGCATCATAAGTATTATATAGCCACGGTAATATAGTAAGATACATTGAAGGTTGTAGCTTACCATTTCAGAACTACATACTGCTCCGGATGGTTCGCAATCCGCCAGCTCGCTTCATCATTGGCTGCCATTGACTAGGCGACCAGACAACACAAACCACGTCGAGGTCAGGTATTAATTCCAGCTCTGTCAGGCATTGCCATTCGAGAATCTCACGCCAGTGAGCGATCTCCACTTGAAGATCTATGGGCCACTAATACTCCATGGACTTCTTGTGGATATAGGCCGCTTTCTGGCACATAGATTTTATAGTAGCCCCTGCTTCACCCCAGCCCCTTGCCTCGGAGTGACTCCTTGCCTCGCTATCCTTCTGGTCCTGCCCCCCCTCATCCGACCTCGCTATCACTCTACGCGGGCTCCTCCCGAAGCAACCCAATCCCTGCCACCTTGACACCCCCAATAGCAAATCCTGTAACCAAAGCTGAAAGGGCTTTCCCTTTTTCATTTTTTGATCTGAGACAAGCGCCCCCGTTTTTACACCTACATGTCGTCATCTGTTGCTATACACTATGATACACCTATTACTCGCCACGCTACTGTTAACTTATGCCTCCAACGCCGACATAGGTGTATCTCATAGAGGCGTATCTCGTCCTCGATGCTATTAGTAAGCTAGATACTCTCACCAGTCTCATAAAAAAAAACAGTGTCGCTCGACTAAACGCATGCATTAATTGACTCCGTTAATTCCGTTGTCTAGCGCAGATCCGAATTGTGAGATTGGCCATAATAAATGCCCATAGCCTTATTCAGCGGTTAAACAGATTCTAACTCACCAGCCAGCAAACCAGTCTGTATCGGTGTACATTCGTGGCACCGGGATAGGGCGTAATGCACTCCTAAACGAAAGGCATTTCCTTCATCGAGCAGAATTTAGTAAGCACGCCTGTCCGGGACAGACCATGAGCAGGTTCTAAATCCATTAGTTGATAATATTACAGCAAGTATAGAGTAGCGTAGTTTAATGTACATATTGCGCCCAGCCCACACATCTCCCTTTCCATTCCAATACCGACTTAACTCCATATTTACCATTAATCAGCGACCATCCAAGTACCCCTTCAACTTCTCAAACACCGCCTCCTGATTCTTCTCCTCCAGCGCATACGGATTCGGATCCACCCTCTTATTCTTCTGGTCCAAAAAATACCCCTCCTCCGCAACCATCGCCTCTCTCCCCTCATTCGCCGCCAAAAACACAGGAATATCAGCATAGCTCGTCGCCGTATTGCCAAACGTCCTCGCTGCGATCGGGTAGACGAGGTAGTTAATCGCCAACCGAATCGGCGCTGGGACGCCCTGGTTATTCACGACGTTTGTCTGCACAAGGCCGGGAGCGATGTGAAAGAACTTGAGTTGTGGGAATTGACCCTGGAGCGATTTGGTGAGAGTGTCTGCGATCACAGAGTCGCGTGCAGCGTGCTTCCCGATCTGTGCGTAGGAGTTAGCATCCTTGGCACTGGCGAGCTCGATGTCGTCGAGGTTGAATTCAGTCTGGGTGCCGCCGGGGCCGATAATGGAGATGAAGGTATCCTTCAGTGCACCAGAGGCTGCGAGGACGTAGCTCAAGTGAAAGCGATTCAAGACTTGGACCGCGAAGTGCGACTCGATGCCCTCAGAGGTGGTCTCATAACGGCCATTCGGCATGCCGCCCTGTGTTTGGATCAGATAATCGACATGGCTGCCAGTCTTGGCCTCGATTTCTTTGGCGGCAGCCTTGGTTCCTGATACCAGGCTCAGGTCGGCAGACACATAGTCGAATTTCTGCTCAGTGGACTTGGCGACTTTGCGCGCGTCTGCGATAACCTTTTGGAGTCGCTCTATGCTGCGTCCAACGATGAGGACGTTGGCACCTGCCTGGGCGAAGCGGATGGCGACGCCTGCTCCGATTCCTTGGGATCCGCCAGCGATGACTGCGGATTTGCCAGTCAAGTCAAGATTGGTATTTGCTTTGCGTGCTTGTGTAGACATGATGTATAGAGTATATTGTACGGAGTATATTGAGTTGGTTGTTACTATAAGCTATGGGATATCTAGGTGGGTTATTTAGTTGTATTTATCCCCGAGGGTTGCATGCGGGGGTGAAATGTCGTGGCAGTTGGGGTTGCTCGTATGGTTTTGTTTCATATGTACTCTTACATAGTAAGTTATATATAAAGGTACATAAGAGTAGTTGCCAGAAATGATTACTAAGAATGCCCTTACTAATAATTATACAACCCTTGAAAGGCCCCAAGTCACTTTACATGTAATTTACAATATAAAGCTACATTAACTCTAATTGCCTTATCGCCGTTCGGGCTTCCGAATCTCCGAATGCCCTCAGGAAGCCGAGATAGAGTGAGTAAGCGCATGATGATGGTCATATAGTTCATTGATTATTGTATTTACGCTATATGCTGTACTTCGGTGAGGCCTTATTTCCGACTGCCAAAGTGATAATTTTCAGCCAAGAAAGAATCACTTACAAATTAAGTGAAGAATATTCCGGAAATATACCTAACATTTCACACCCCCAACCTTGGTCATGACGATTAACCCCTCTGTTTAAACTTACGCTCCTCAGTCATCATACATGGTCGCTGACTGCCACCACGAACACCTCCTATTATCCTCAGGATCCGTGATCTGTGACCCAAAATCATCTGGCGCTACGACCTGCACACTCGAATTCGACCCGTACTGAGGAAAGTAGGGCGCGACACCCCCATTCGGGTTTCCCGTCGCTACAAAGTGTGTGATATAGCTCTGTAGCGCTTTGGCAACTGTCGCATTGACGGTTCCGCCGTCTGCGACAGCTGAAGGGCCATTGTAGAAAGTATATGTCAAGTCTCGCCGTGGAAGCCTTTGTTGACAGCGTCAAATACATAGCTGTACGACTTTTCCCTAAACGCGGCTTCGAGGTAGCGCGTGTTACACGAGAAAAATCCCTCGCCAACGATGGTTGCGGCCCGCTCAAATTGGTCGGTGTAGTCATAAGAGCCGTCGAAGATTTCGGGGTACACAGAGTAGAGGAGAACATCCAATGCCGTGTCATCTAAGGATGGGACTGCGGACTTGAGGTATGTCTCCATGTCTTTATCGCTCTTTGCAAAGGGTGTTGCGAAAAGAATGCCTTCATTGGCGTTATGCGCAGTCATCAATTCGACGCTCTTGTCAAACTTCCTGTCTAGAAGCAGCTTTCCAGGCAGTTCCTGTACATAGTCTCCGTCTACAGTTGGCCCGAACGTGAAGCTCCCATATGGCGAGAGGCCCACCACAGCAGCATTAACCAAATAGAGCTCACTTGATGTGAGGCTGCGCAGGCCACTCAGGGTAGTGATCTTTTTCTTGGTAACCGTAGATGCGATTGAGAGCGTCTGCTGAAAGATATTTTCGTTGGCAGCGGCGGCCTTACTGGGGAGCCAGCCTGGGCTCTGGAGTATCGCTCGCTGAAAGGGCGCCCTGCCCTTCGTTCCTCCATACGCCGTGATATGGTGCATGATTGAACCTGCGCCAGCACTCTCTCCCATAACTGTGACTCGCTCAGCATCTCCGCCAAAGAGGTGGATATTCTGTTGGACCCATTCTAAGGCGAGTTTCTGGTCGTAGAGGCCCACATTGGCTGAGCCATCCTTTTCCAGAGTCGAACCAGAGAGCCAACCAAACATGCCCAAGCGGTAGTTGAAAGCCACGTATATGAATCCATCCTCTCCATTGTCTTTAGCGCTCGCGAGGAGAGTCTCAGGGTGGCCTTCTTTATCGCCCGATGTATATCCGCCGCCATAGATCCAAACCAGGACCGGTGCTACCAAATGTCAGAAATAGCCTGTGTTTAACGGACTGTGAAATACATACCGCCGCCTTCTTCTTTGTTCTCTGTCCCCCGAGACGACTCATATATTGCCTGTGGGACCAGCACGTCCAAGAACAAACAGTCCTCTGAAGTAGTTGATTCCTGTTTGAGAATATCGGATAGGCTAGGGGTTTCCGAAGATCTAGAACCCTGTGACGCAGCAGCGCTGCCCACAACACTCGAGACATTCTCTCCGCCTATAAATGCTGGCACTAGTCCAGCAGCAACTTGGAGGTACCAAGCTTGAAGGGTCACCCATAGTGATGTAAATGGGAATGGATAAAGTACCAGGGTCCCCTTGCATGCATGAGGCACCTGTCTTGCCATCGTGAACAGTGCTGTCACTGCCTTGTAGTGCAACTGGTGGTCTGAATCGGAGGTCTCCAACTGGAGGAGCAGCGTATCGGATGTTACTGAACTTGTAGGAAGGATACCCCGTGTCCTGTAAGAAGTTAAAAGGCGCAATCGGTAGAACAATTAAGGCTGGTGGTCTACATTGACTGTTGCAGCATACCGCCCATATCCGAGGTCAACAGTAGGCACAGGGGTAGACTCGCATGCAACTGTAACAGTAACAGTTACTGGTGGTGGTTTAGTC
This sequence comes from Pseudogymnoascus sp. BL308, assembly GCA_001630595.1. Classification (NCBI taxonomy): domain Eukaryota; kingdom Fungi; phylum Ascomycota; class Leotiomycetes; order Thelebolales; family Thelebolaceae; genus Pseudogymnoascus; species Pseudogymnoascus sp. BL308. The sequence goes on along the minus strand of LMYD01003125.1, from coordinate 30,402 downwards.
GCTGTCGCTGTCGCCGCCGAGGAAAAAGCGGCAATTAAGAGTACTACAGAATAATAAAGCATCTTCAGTGGCGAATTGTAAGAGAGGTTGATCGAGTCAAGTGGGGAGGAAGAGAGGCGATGTAGGAAGCTTATATCTATACGTTTATGGCTCCTCGTAGTAGGTCATCCCATTGCGTCGTATGCTGACCTGAATTACAAGGTACAGCTAGCAGGGTTCTGCCTCCTTCAATCCTTCGACAATGCTTCGCCCACTTGGCCAGCACTATCAGTGATGTCCATTGACAGTAGACAAGGTTGGAGATGTGCGCCCCTAAAAGGCTTGTTTCCAGCTGTCAGATTTATACCTAGTTTAGTTAGTGCAATTCACTAAATATAGCTTCCACTAGATTTTAGTGCAGTACTAAAATATTACTAGCGGATTATTGGCTAAACTAATACACTTAGAGAGGAACTAAACACATTCGAGTTAGCACCTTCTCCACATGAAATCGGAGGAATTTGGAATATTTGCAGTGGGACTATCCGTAACCTATGCTTGGAGTCCGGCTTGGTAGGGTTGGAAACTCATTGCTGTTTTGATAAGTCCTTACGCTTATTTTCTCTTCGTTAGTCTTCATTACTTATTTCGTCATCGGCCTCATCCTCCTCATCACTCTCTTCGTCGTCCTCTTCTTCGCGAAACTCATAGTCCTCATCATCGCTCTCGATTATCTCTCCCTCAATGCCTAACGGCATTGAGAGTGCTGCTATTGACACCAATTCTTTATAGGCCTATCGCATGTCAGCCTCGTAATCTATGCAGCAAAATTAGGGTTTACCTACGTTAGGGCCCTCGCTCCCTCCACCACAGCCATGTGCGAATGTTACAATGATGCCAACGATTGTCCTGTTTAGAGGAGCCTTAATGGAAAGCCACTCGGGTGCGTCGGGCCCCAAGTAACATCCATTGGGAGCAGTCGAACATCCGACCTCTCGACCACGGTTGGTGCGGAACTATTTGAGTTGTTAGCAAACCATATTTATCATGGCTGTGGCTCGCCTACCCTTAAACAGTTTACAGGTCTATATTTATACTGGCCGTAGAATATCTCTGTAATAATCTCACCGCCTGGTCCGTCAATGTCAAGCTCGATGCGGAAATCCCCATTCCCTTTCATCCCACCTAGCTTCGCACTAGAGCAATTCGAAATACGAGGCCCATTAAGGGTAGTAGGGCCTGCTTCTCGGTCATCTACCTCAGCTTTCCCTTCGACACCAACGAGTCGGCGACTTTCGGTGTGCTCCGCCGAGAAATCGACTCCTAGGCCGCAAATACGATAAGGTTCGACGCCCTCTCCACTAATGTCCTCCATGTGCGAATAAGTCGTAAAGATAGATACACTCTTGAGGCGTCGGAGCTCTGTCATGTCCTTGGCCCAGACAAGAGCCTCCTGTGACAGAAGCTGTCTATGAACCTCACTCGGAACGGTATTATATAGGCTGCCTAGCTCCCTTACATCGTCCCGGTGCAGGATCCGTATAGAGGGATTGTTCCAGTACGGAGTGCCAAAGAGGCGGCTGCCATCGTCTTTCCACATAATCTCATCGATGCGCGAATGCCGCCGCCGTACGATGTTGTCAGGAAGGATGCGTCGGTCACCTAGCTCCTCATTGCACAGTGTGATTAAACCGAGGCGTGTAAAAGTTCCTAAAGGTTTATCCGCCTTGCTTTCTATTAATTTGTGGAAACTACATAGGGATTTTTGAACAGAGCGCTGGGACTTACAGCAGTTTCAGCAACCAACCCAACAACTTGGTCACCTGGTCGAGCCACTAGTGCTCGTATAGGATACCCTCGGTTTGTCTCACCGAGATGAAGTTCTCGCCCAGACTTGCAGATGATCTAGAGTTGGGGTTATTAGCAAGCTGCATTTAGCGTATGGGTTGACTCAACCAACTGTAATGCCCTTTGGTGATGTCTCTCTTGTACTCCCCACTGGCCCTCTGACAAATTGTATATCCGGTATATGAACTACCATCCCACAAATCCAATCTTCAACTGGAATTACAGCCTCGAATCGTATAAGATCGTCACTTATCGATCCCACCGTCCGCCTCTCGCCACCCTCAATCGTCAGCGCAATACCGGCGAGGAAGCCATTTCTCCGCATAAAAAACGCTTCCACAACCTGCATCTTTTCATATGTGTCTTCCCACTCATCGATCCAAAAACACTTCTGCACCTTGCTGTAGAGTCGCGTTTCCTTGTTGTGCGTTACAATGTACCTTCTACTCCACGTAGCCTTAGATAGAAGCACCTCACGGAAATTTAGGGGGACATTCTCAATACTGGCGGCGCCGCGGCGAGGCGGCAGCTTGCGGCAGAATTGGTCCGCCAACTCTGTGCATGGAGCAGTCCAAATGCGCCGGCGGTTGGCAATGCGGAGGACGGTGCCATCTTTCATTCCAAGACGTGGCTCAAGGCGGCAGGAAGCCCACAGAAAAATGGCCCTCATGCTCGAGCCACGGCATAGTTCACTGTCGTCTAGACATGGAAGTAGCTCAAAGAACCAGCCCATCTGTGTTCGTATGAGCATTGTCCAAAAAGCTTCGTTCGCGTTCCGTAAGGCAGTATTTGCGAACCAGGATGCCTTTGCCCAGCGTAACAAGTGTGTCGGATCTTCACACTGCTTAGCAATCTTAAGGAAGATATCAAAAGGTAATCTCTGAAATGGATCATGTTGCACATTGTCGCTCAAATCAAATTCCGCGCCTCGGGATGGAGCAAAGAACCCCGCCTTCATCTTCCCTCGAACCTGATCCTCCAGCCCCATCACCAGACCAGGGTTTGCAGCAAAAATTTCTTCCCCAGTATTTGCACGCCAGCTTCCATACTCTGATTTGGGATTTGGGCTGCCATAGTCAATATTCAACATGTTAGTGTTGGCCAATGTGCGCATTACACCAAACAGGATATCCTTGTCCATAGCTAGAGGGAGTCGAACGGGCAGCGGCTCATCTATCCGGTCGCCTACACGGCGTCGAAAAACATAGTAGCAGGAGTTATGGAAGGGGAACACGGGCTCAAAGTCACTTTCCTCTCCCAATTTCCTGTAGCATGGGAAACTGTCTTCAAGGTGCGGACCTTCCCCTAACTCTCCCAAGTTGAAGTAAGGGTCAAATGTGTCGTGGACTGTGACTCCAGCGAAGCCGTCGAATATGCCAATGGTAGCTAGGAAGGCACCACTGTGTTTGTTTGTTACTATCACACTGGTGTTTTGAGGTATATAGGGAACCTTACTTGACGGCGGCTTTAGAGTCTGAGTTGAATCCGAGTACCATTACCGTAGCAGTCCACTCGGTCTCTTCCCTAGTTATAATGTTGCCGTTGTATGTGTTCTTCCTCTCTTCATAACCATATGATGGGTCCTTGGCACGGCAACGGGCCAGATAAGCCTTATAAGCTTTAGATTTGGGCTCGGTGAAGATCTCGACTTTGACTACAGGGCCCCCACAGATCGCGCAGTAGACGTCAGGATATACCATCTTTATCTATTTTGCATGGATATCAAAATTGAACTTTATGCCATCAACCGAGGTCGTTATTTGGGGAGTCAAATCATGGTGTGTGGCTGCCTGATCTGACAGCCCCTCCTTCTTAGGGACGCTACTGTACTTGTACTAGCTCTACGCCACAAGGCATTGATACATAACGCTAGAGCCAAAAAGCACATGGGATTTCCACAACAGTTTTCCAGCAAAGTTGGACTCTGCTTGTCGTCCAACTGACAACATCAGCTATATTTGTTAAGAGAGGTCAATTCATGACAAGAATTATCATGTGTTCTCGATCTCGATCTGTATATGCGTGTAATTCATCATGTGGCAACTTTGTGCAACACATGCTCGAATCCTATGCAACACAACACTGTCTTTCATTAGAGTGTGACCTAGGCACAACAGTTGGTGCGATACCTGATTATATGATCATCTGTTAGCTATAAATATCCAGTACTATCTCGAGCAGAATAATTTAACTTTACTTCCGATTATACAGTTTACGTTTAACTCTACATATCAGATAACCTTTAATATGAAGATTTTTATGCTACTCCTTCTAACTACGCCCACGGTGATGGCTGTCCCTCATGAGGTCAACTTTATTAAGAGACAAGGGAGTTGTCAAAAGGTTGGGCAGCGCTGCAATCTGACTATCAACCCTCAAGTGATATGCTGCTCCTTCATTGACTGTTACACTCCGGAGGGAGCTACTTCTGGATATTGGGGATATGTATGGCAGCCTGAGTCAACATTTTATTCCAGAACAATTAACTAAAATATATTTAATAGTGCCGCAAAAACTCTTAGGGGTAGACTTAAATTCTTCGGGCCAAATGCAAGCAAAGGTAATTTGTCTCTAACAAAACTACTAGTGGTGCTACATAGATTCACCTTGGGCTAATATTTGGTCTAGTTGCAAATCTGGAAGGCACGTGGCGTTAAATACGAAGTTGAAGTTGGCTTATCCGATTTATTCGAATGTTCCAAAATTTAGACTTGATATTCTTTTACGGTTTTACCCAAGTCAAACGAACGTAATGATGGGATACAGCAAACCTGGGAGCATAGAAATAACTGGTGATGATGCCAAATATTGTATGTGCCTGTGAATCAACATTCTCTCCACTTTTTCTGCACTCGATGTGGACCCTGCCGATCTGGTTTCTAAGACCTACGAAGTCTAATCCGACTTCTGGTATGTCACTAAGACGATAATCCCTGTTAAAATGCAGCGAAAGAGGTTTTCATTAGACTTATACTCCAGGAATGCCGTAGTAGGTGTAAATGTAAAGTATAGGGATAGAAGGAAGTTGTAATAACGAAAGGTTCGAAGAGAATGACACATGCGGCAAACACACCATCTGGATGGAACCTGTTGTGCTGCCATACGCGGCCTTACGGATCTCAATACGCCATACTACCTTTCAACAGATATGATAGTGATAGTTCGTAGGAAAGGGATAGCAAGTTCCAGAACATAAAGCGTAACCGCGTGGAAAGTATAGTCTGCATTCTAGGGAGTGATTTACATCGAAAGGCTCGCGAAACCGCGTTGGCATATGCAGGACTATCTCAGACTCCTCAGTCTCCACGACTCGTACGGTCGGTCAGCCTGATCTGTGGCGGGGCAACTTGGAACAAAACACCTATTGAGCATGCGGATCAAGGACGCGTGCACAGCACGCCAGCGGTGGCATGCCTGCATTTGAGGCGCGAAGTATGACCAGAAGGATTCTCTCCCACGGTGTATTGGGATATCATCTCCATACCAGGAGTTTACCTATTTCGGGCACTTAGTTGCCTTTTAATCATATTTCACAAGCCGATCAGGGTCATACAATGGCACCAAAATCGAAAGTTTGTTACAGCATAGGATATTTGTTCGCTATTCTCAGATCGATCCAAATACCGCCAAGCTAGACATGGCCATTCCTGTATCGTCAACCATTAGGTTATACCCACAGCTGCTTCCTAAGCTCGCGTTGTCAATCCACGCTGGCTCCCAGTAGAAGAGTCCATCTCCGCCAGCCGCCGATATCGTAGACGCTAAGTTCTTCATGAACGTCGTCTGTCCCTCTGGGCTGAATGGGATGCTCGCAATGTCTGAGGGGAATGCATACGCAGGATTCGGGCAGTACGTGGGCCAGTCCGTCTCGACGACCTGGACCTGTTTACCGTACGTCGACTTCATGTTGGTGATGCTGGTCTTGAGGGAGGCGAGCGTGGCAGCCGAGTTGTAGAAGGGGTAGTAGGAGACGCCCTGGACGTCATAGTCGGAGGCGACGAGCGGGCCCTGGGAGAGGATCAGATCGTACCACCACTTCTGCGTGTCCCAGTTCCAGCCGTTGTCAAGGTGGATCATGATGAGTGGCTTCGTTCCCCAGTTGGAGTCTTTGATACCCCATGCAGCAGAGTGCAACAGCCGCGCGGTGTTGTACGCGCCGCCCGAGTTGGAGATCTGGCCAAGGGGCCAGAGAAGGCCGGCAGTGATTTCGTTGCCGATAGACATGAGAGCCACATCTATACCTTCGCTGGCGAATGTGTTCGCGATGTCCAGGGTGTAGTCATAAATGGTGTTTGACAGATCGTCAATGCTCTGACTCGCCCATGCTGCTGGGGTGGGATGCTTCCCCGGGTCGGCCCAGCTGTCTGCATAATGAAGATCGAGGTAGATCTTCAATCCGGCGGCCTTGGCTCGTTTGGCTAACTTGATGTTGTAGTCTAAGTTGTAATTGCCATCAGATGGGTTAACCCAGATACGCTGGCGAACAGTGTTGGCACCGCTGTCTTTGAGAATTGTCTCAAATGGTTGGACCGTCCCCGCCGTGTTCTTATATGATATCCCAGCTGCTTCTTCCACTGGCACCGATGACCAGTCAGCACCTTTGTAGGTAAGGGCCGCTGTCGAAAAGCCCACAAAGGGAACGGCCACGAAGAATGAACGAAGGAGCAGCATATTTGTGAGTTGGAAGAAAATTGGCCTTCTTCCTTCTTGATACTCTTAGATCAGTACAACCCAATAAAATCCGGGTCGCATTCCTATGGTTCGTTCATATAGAGCTCTACAAAGAGGGCGTGGCGGGGCCCCAAGGGGCATATTGCGGGGCATAGTCACAGCCTAAAGCTAGACGATCTACTGGCACGTCCGGTGGGGTGTATTTGAGGAATTTAATATAGTTGCCCATCCAGCTCGGACACGAGATCATACACTTAAATTCTACTAGGGTTATATTGATGATGGTAGGTTGCACGGCGGTACTCATGGAGGGGGACTATGAAAACGGGAGGAATTAGTCCGTAACCTAATACATGTCGACATAGCGGTAGATCTAGTACTTTCGTTCAGCAGTACTACAGTATAACTCTTGTTCTAACTCTTCCATAGTGCATGTATGCCAAACCCCCTTCCATCTACCAACACTTCCAGGTTTCAATAGCTGCAAAAACCGGTTATTTAGTCAGGCACAGGTTAATTGTACCCAGTAGTGAGCAAAGAGGGAATTATATTTACAGCAAAATTATTCATGGATTTTTATACTTCCGCTTTAAATTGGGGCCGATAGTACTTCGGCATTTGCGGATCCTTTAGCTCCATCTCTTGTGTTTCAAGCCCTTTTGGCCAATATATTTCGCCGAACAATTTGGCACCAAATGCGCCGAGCCTAAATGCCATGCAGTAAGAGAAGTGCCGTGCACCAGGGTTGGTCAGTCCTCCGTGGCGCCCTCGTGCCATATCCACCACATTTTTCTGCCAAGTGCGATGAGATCAGTACGATTAACAGTGGGCGTGCGTCGTCTTCTTGTACTTCGTGCGATCTAAAATATAGCAAACGCCTTGGTGCTTAGAAAGGGAGGCGTCTAGTATAAGAAATATGAAGTATATAGTTACAACTACAAGGCACTAGGAAGTGGAGAAAGCTTTCCTTATTACTTGGCAGGAGATTCCCTTTAGATTATAGTCCTCAAGACTGTTATTTAGGCTCCATTCGCGATTGTATATACACAAACTAATGCGATATCGAAGAACTGCTATGTACAGCGCCCAGCACGCCAACTCCTACCCACCAGCCTCTCCTCATGAGAATTCAAAACGGTCAGGAAGAACCACTGGCGCTACCAAAGTCCACGTGTAAATACCATAGCACACCCACGCGCTCACAATCTTGACCCAACTAGCCCAGTACGTTCTCCCAACTGGAACGAAATCAAGGCCATCCTCTGATGAGTCCTCCTCGAAGTTCATTGTAAGCAGCGTCGCGACCCAGGCCGTGGCAAGGAAGAAAATGATATGGAAGAGAGAGTAGTTGTACTGAGTCGCGCTGCGCTCGTCATCCTTGGCCGTGCGCCCAACATCACTCTCGTCATCGCTGTCGTCGTCTAGTAGTGCGTCGGCGGGGAGACTACCTTCAGCAACAGCTTGGCGGAGAGCGGCAGCGCGCATCTCACGGCGGCTGTCGGGCTGAGTGGTGATGAGTCCGTGCTCGTCGTCTGGAAGTCTGATGCTATGACTTGAGCCGCCGAGTGCGACACCTTGAGTTGCGGCGCGGGTGGTTGTGTATGCAACGGTAAGCATAGTGACGATAGCACCGATGACAACCGTGGTTGTTCTAGTCGCCTGCCCCCCTCTGACAAGGGGGTTACAGTGCTTGTCGTCCGGCTCCATGGAAACTGCGGACATGGTGAGGTAGGTGCAGTAGATAGCAACCATAGCTGATTGCGCGAGCCCAGCCTTTGGATTGTAGTCTTGAATGCCTGGGTGAACTGAAATCGCCGACACAATAAACAAGAGAATCAGGTTGATTGTGATTGCTGCCTGGTTCATAGAGCACCCCCCGCCAGCGAAGAAGACGTATTGGACAACGGTCATAGTGATCGAGATCGCATACATGCCAAGAGTGGATCCGATGAGAATACCCCTCCATGCCTTCGAATCGTTCTCCTCGATTTGGGATAGACAGTATTCTGCCCATGTATGCGCCAGGTCAACCAAGAGAATGAGGCCCAATAAGAGGAATAGCATCGCGCCTGCAAAGGCAATGTAGTTGCCCCAGACCATGAAGAATCCATCAGGGATGAGGAACGATAGGACAATTAGAGCAAGCCACGCAATGATCTTGGGGCCCCAGAATCCATTCTGAATACCAGCTCGCTGGTCCTTCGAAGACCTGACGCCAAGGAGGAGTAATGCCAGCAAGAGGTGAAGAATCCCAAGCGCAAAGTTGATCCGGTGGACGGCAACCCATCCATAACATGCACCCTCCGGGCAGCTGATCGTCATATAATCGAGTGTCAAATGTTGTAGTTTGTTTATCGCCCAGGGCGTGAGCATAATCCAGGCAAAGATCGAATTAACCATAAGAATAAGAGCATAGGCGATACGTGTGGCGACACTGTGAGGAATAGTTAGTTGCCTGACAGAGCCCATCATAACTTGAATTCACATACCTGTTGCCACATTTACCGCACATGCTACATATCGCTGAGCAAGTTGCGGCGCCGCAACACGAAGCTGCGAAGCCTAGGACCTGTGGCGGTGTTAGTAAGAGGACGAGGCATCCCACATGGGTGGCTGTAACTTACAGTGCCGATGCTGGGTACCGCCAACAGCGGAATAGATAGTAAAGCGCCCATCTTCCCGCAGTATGCTATATAGCGTAGCGGAAAGCAGTACAGTTATGAGTTCGTGTTTACTCGCACGATCGTGGTTGTGGTTTGAGGAAGCGCCGACGAAGGGTCACCCACGCGGCCTGTCCGATGACATCGCGGCTCGGCAAGTACTAGCCTTATTAGGTTAGATTGACATGTCCTTATCGCGTAATACCCGATAAGGCCAAGTTAAGCCCAGACGGACGGTGTCGACTTGGGGACCGGACACAACTTCTGCTTACAGATCACCAACAGCCCCAAAGTTCCACCAATTCAGTGTTCATAATGCAGATATAGAAGAAGCTTCCCACAACTCTGTGAGCACGGCACTGATCAACTACATGGCCTCGTAATTTACCGGCCACAACTAGCACCCAATTCGCACGCAATGGCTTCTGGAAGGTCCCTGACGAGGGCGCGAGTTGTGTCCAGCATCGCTGCCACGGCCATATCCATTGCTTGTGGGACGAATGTAAGTTGTACGAAACTGTCTTCATAGCCTGCACTGACTCAAATAGTATGCCTACTCGGCGTGGGGTCCCCAGTTTGCAGAGAAGCTACAGCTCTCCTCGACAGAAAGCAACCTGATTGTAAGGCTCTGATCTACTCGTTTATCGACTCAAACTAAGATACCCAGGGCACCTCTGCCAATATGGGAATGTACGCCATGGGCATACCGGTTGGAATATTCGTCGACAACAAGGGACCTCGACCTGCTGTGCTGGCTGGCGCTCTGTTGCTGGGAGCGGGCTACTTCCCTCTGCGACAAGCATATGTGAACGGGGAGGGGTCATTAGCTGCGCTGTGTTTCCATGCAGTATGTACAGGCTTTGGGAGCTGCAGTGCATTTGCAGCTGCCGTGAAAGTCTCCGCCCTCAACTGGCCTCACCACCGAGGGACAGCTACTGCCTTCCCGCTTGCTGCTTTCGGCCTCAGCGCTTTCTTCTTCTCTGCCTTTGCCCAGCTTGCCTTCGAAGGCAATACGGGTGACTTCCTGCTCCTCCTTGCTGCTGGAACGTCGGGCATAATCTTCGTCTCGTTCTTTTTCATGCATATATACCCGCATTCGGCATATTCTTCAGTTCCGACGAGCGATAACCCTTCAAGCACGGATTCCAATCCGTTGACCCACACTCGATCCCAGGAGGCTAAATACATGAACCGACATTCGTTTCAAGAACCTGGTATGTTGTATTTCCCTTTGCCTCGTTTCTATATCAAACACATCCTCATTGGAAACCACTTCAGAGTCCGGTGCCGCCGCACCGGTCACCGTCCCGATCGAGATCAGCGAGACGTCCTCATTGCTATCATCGAATGCCTCGGTTCGTGACGACTTAGAAGGAAATGTGGCTCATAAAGACCCTTCCCACCATGTAGATATCCGCGGCCTACGCCTGTTCGTGAACACCAAATTCTGGTTCCTTTTCGCGCTCATGGGTCTCCTCTCCGGTATCGGTCTGATGACCATTAAGTAAGACTCCCCTACCCCCATCCGCGAATGCGCATCCCTAACATTCGACACAGCAACATTGGTAACAATGCCACCGCCCTATGGCGCCACTACGACCCTGACACCGACCCCACCTACATCACTAAGCGCCGGGCAATGCACGTCTCCATCCTCTCCATATGCAGCTTTTTTGGCCGCCTCCTCAGCGGCGTTGGCTCCGACGTTCTCGTCCGACGCCTCCAGGCGAGCCGCACATGGTGCCTCACCCTGGCCTCAGCCATTTTCACGATCGCACAGCTCCTCGCCCTAACCATAAGCGACCCACACTATCTACTCCTCGTCTCATCGCTCTCCGGACTGGCCTATGGTTTCCTATTCGGCGTCTTCCCCTCGATCGTCGCGGAGGTGTTCGGCATCCATGGCTTGTCTACAAATTGGGGCTTCATTACTCTCGCACCTGTCCTGTCAGGGAATGTCTTCAATCTGTTCTACGGCGTCGTGTTTGACGCTCATAGTGACATTGGTAAAGATGGCGACCGCGTGTGTGACCTAGGCCTGGAGTGTTACCGAAACGCTTACGTGGTTACGCTGCTGTCAGGATTGACAGCACTGGTGGTTAGTCTGGCGAGTATCCAGTATGATCACGCTTGTCAACGGGCGGCGGCTAAGGCAAAGGATTTGAATCGCGTGGCGTAGCTGGGAGGTCTACTTGAGTAAATACAGCGGGAGTTGTGGCTGGTACACGGCATAGTTACAGAGACTGTTCGATATTAGGGGCCAGTGCATATAGAGAGCGGCCCCGAGACGCCGACATGGAAGGTTGCGAGGCAATACATAGATTTGATACTGGCGTTCGTTCTGCACGGCGGTAAATATTTAGATTCTAATACCAATTTATTGCTATTTTAACGAATGTAGATTGCGTAACTCGAGATTAAACTAGAAGAAAGTATAATGGGTGGCTTTCGTGCTGTTGTCATGTGCAAACTACCTGCCAAGAATCCCGTGCACATTCACCCCACGTTCGGGGCCGAGGCTATTTGCGAACAGCCCCCATCATTACTACAGTATTTAGTTAGGAAATCTTAACTACCAAAATTTAACTCTTTCTCAACTATAGTAGCCAGGCATATACATCCCAGGGTATCAACCTTAAGTCTGTATTTGCGTTTTATTGGATTTTCTGCATTTAGGCCACCTCCTGGTGTCATACTGTAACCATGGCGATCAAGATACCCAAGAGTCTACAGCCATTGGCTATAAAACTGGTGATGGGCTGGATAAACACTCCCCGCAGTGTCAAGCTTGCACTCCCCACAATACTGGCCATTCTATCTCTGCGCAAAGCCAACGGCCTGCTGTCCCAAGCAGTGCTGAATAACTTCAGCTCGGATAGGTATGCGTGGAGCCAAGAAGTAGTGGTCGTCACCGGGGGGTCAGGTGGTCTTGGGGATTTGCTTGTGCGGAAGCTTGCTGCGAAGGGTATCAAGGTGATCAGCTTGGATGTTATGCCTCCCAGAACCCCTCTTCGTTAGTTACCACTCTCTGCGCCATTCCTCTCATTATTGCATCTCCCTAACCATCTTCACAGCTTCAAACGCCTTCTTCTATGAGGCTGATATCACGTCCTCCGCCAACCTCGCAGAGGTTGCCCAGGCAATCCGATCAAAGCATGGTGACCCCACGGTGTTAGTCAACAACGCGGGCGTGATGAAGATCAAGACCATGCTGGCAGAGAGCGAAGAGGAGATCCGCCAAGTCTTCGACGTTAACGTGATCGCGAACTTCCTGCTGATCAAGGAATTCCTGCCCGCGATGATCAAGCGCAACCATGGCCACATTGTTACTATTGCCAGCTTGGCCAGCTTTATCACGGGCGTGCAGAATGTAGATTATTCGTGCTCGAAGGCTGGAGCACTGGCCTTGCATGAGGGATTGGCCCAGGAACTGAGGCACGCATACAATGCGAAGAGGGTTCGAACTAGGTAAGTGCTATGGAGACAGGTTAACGTGGCAGCTCTTCATGAGAGTGTTGAAATGAGTATCATCTCTAACATCTATTTTAGTATTGTCCACCCTACTTACATTCGGACTGCATTGATCGACAAAGTCCACGGGCAAGGGAAATTCAAGCCGCTTCTCCTGGAGCCAGAGCCAGTAGTTGACACCATTCTGAACCATATTCTATCCGGTAACAGCGGTCAAATATTCTTGCCCGGCCGTTATTCAGTTGGAGCTGCCCTGCGTGGTTGGCCATCATGGTTGCAGGAGGCCGTCCGAAGCACTCAGCAAAATGTTCTCGCTCATTAAGTAACGGAGGCGTTTTGTTGCCAGGTGGCAGTAGTAATATCAAGTTGTCTAATGTATTTTATGTATATCATAGCGTGGTAAGGCGGCAGGAAAGTGATCGGCTCGGTGATATGATCGACTCAGTGATAAACCGTAGTAACAGCTACTAAAATAAAATCCAGGAATGCCTATCGTTATAAAGCTTGGGCGGCATCTAACTAATCACACGTCGGCCAAAACATCCCGTATACAAGAGGCTATATCCCGAGACTTCCAGACGCAACACAAAACCTGATACAGCCACAAGGTCTTTCAGGTGAATACTCGTAATTCCAGTACGGCGCCACAAGTATTCGTACGGGTCAGTGCTCAAATTGCACCGAATTTGTATGAGAAAAAGCACCGGCCCGTACAAATACTTGTGGCGCTGTACTGTCCTTCAATTGAGTGGGTCACCGCAACAAAGTAAGATTGATTGCTTCAGGGAATCCCCAGCAGTAATTACAATAGTACGCATATGAAACCTACATGAATAGAGGTCTTACCACAACTTGTTCTCGCCTCGGACGGTGTCTTTTGAAAGGCGATTGTTGAACCCCAAAGCCACCTGAGAACACAACAAGCTCATACAACGTTGAGCTGGTGGCGGGTGTACAAAATTAAGTATCATAGGTAGAGCAATCCCAAGACAGAGTTACTACCTACAGTATACGCCGTAAGCTTGGAAACTACTGGGAGAGCCTCGCCACACGGAGCCACTCGACGCCTCTAACATCGTTGATGTCTATCTCAGAAGCAAGACAGATACTAAGGATCATATCACGAATATGCGCATGTTGCGATTCTGCAGTATTTGGCGCCCTTCTTAAAGTGATATTACAACCCCAATCGTGTCAAGGTGATACCGTCCTTTAAGCATATTGTGTCTTGTCCGATGGGTATTATTACTAAATGATGCGAGGGTGACACGAAATTGACACAAAAATGCTGTTTCGCCTGTCAGACTGGAGTCTAGCTGTCTCCTATCGGGTGCCTGCCGAAATATTTAATTAAACTGTCTTAGAGCCAGCTGAGCCAAACATAGAGTCGATCAAGTCCAGGGGTCAATCTAGGGTGAACTGACAGTACCCAATTGGATTCACTGTCGCCCCAATGTTACTGTTGGCGGGGTATGATTGTATTGTTTAGGTTTTCACCGCCACCTGCCGTCTCATTGGCCTTTATATCGTTCTGTCTTAGGCACATAAACATCGGCTTTATACTTAAACAACCAAGACAAAGTCAGATGCCTAGACAGAATAGATACAGCATAGCCAGTGTGACGTACAGCCTCTGCCTACTTGACACAGCAGTTTCTCTTCCCCTTTCTTTTCTTACTAAACCCCGCACTGTCTTAGACAAAGGACGCACGTCTTGTTCGATTCAATGAGTTTGTAATACGTAGTGGGACGCATAGTGCCGCGAATGCGCCTTTGAGGCCGTTAGTCAAATTACCAATGCCAATGAGTATGAGTAGAATGAAGCCGAGGGTGGGTTTCAAGCATCCTGATTTATGTCTTACCTCAGCTCGCATGTTCAAGTGCCAAGCTAGGAACAGAGTCATAGTACAGGTGGCGGGATGGGAAAACCATACTTTATGTTACCACAATTGAAACGTCAGTCTATCCCCATTCGCCACCACAACCGATTTTGATTCCTTTTATCTTTCTAGGTTATTTTGTCGAGTTTTCCAGGAAGATGTTGAATATTGGAATGGGCAAGTTACTATTAATTACGGCCAAGTCTTACACAGCCACTGCGGCAATAGACTACGTAGCACTGCACTAGGTTGGCCACATCGAGAGGTTTTGCATAGCAGTGTAAAAGGGAGCGATGGATACACAAATGATAAAAATTGGCTCACTGAACCTTACTCCTTCTTGAACATGCACGAGCGGCGACAGACTCAGGATTACACCCTGATGTGAAAGCGAGAGAATAGAGCCGATGCACTCTTCTATTGGCAGAGTCCCATAGCGAGTGTGCCAACTCGACTATTCACCCCGCCGCAGAATTAAGACATCGAGTCAATACCTATTAACTAGGTATACAGAGTCCAACATACATTAGTGTTGTCAATGTGTCACTTTCTTCTCTAGCGAGCAGATGTCAGAAGAAGCTAGGATTGTATAAACCATAGTCGTTACATGGTTCAAAAGACAATAGCTTCTATGATAATTAGCCATGTACAGCAAGCTTAACTATTAACGCTTGCAGATCTGTATAGGCGCCCTATACAGGCACCAACATTGCAATACTGAAAGAGTATACCAAAAACAAATCACTAAGGGTGCATCACTTCAAGATGATCTACAGCTGATCTCAGACTGTCATGACTAGTGTGTTCTCTTGTCTATCAAATTCATGTAGGTCTCAAATGTGACCAACTAGCATACCACTTCCGAGTTTCAGTATTCGTACACCGGTCTGAATACTGGCTCTCATTTCTTCCGATATACCCTGCGGGAGGATCGGCAGAGGGAGGAGAGAATGCCACATCATTCCTTTAGACCATCAGGCAAGTTGGAGATCGGGAGGTATTAGGCATTGTCTTGCTGCAATGGAGAGTGGAGATGTTTTTCAGTAGCACAGCAGATATCATATCTCCGTTTTCCTTCTGTTTCTATTGCGCAGGTGCGACACATGACATATAGCACTGACGCGTGGCTAGCTAAAGTTGGACGTGTTTCGCCCGTTTCAAGTGCGAGGCAAATAGGTGACGGACCTGTCGAATATATATAGCCCAGTGTTCCCCTCGTAAATGGCCGTATAATCATATCACTTCTCTGCTATAGAGCTACACCAAGAAATACACAACAACTACTACAATAACGTCCAAGATGAGACTCACTACCATACTTACTATGCTTGGGTAAGCAAATCAGTATAACCAAACGGTTTAATTACGAATTTTTTCTGACCATTATAGCCTCTCCGTCTGCGGTTTGTCACGCTCATGAACCAGTACAGTTCCATTGCTAATAAAGCTGCTAGGCGGCAGCGCGATATCTTGTTGGGATCAGTCGAATGGGGAGGGAGTTTGGTGTCAATCCACTAAGGTCCCTTGCCGGGCTGGGTTCCGACCTGTGTTTTATGATAATCCATTCCCATGCAAAAATGGCCAGAGGTGTTGCATCAAGGACTGATGGTGACGAGGAATTTGCAAGTCACTAGGCGAAGGTGAAGCGTGCACTGCGCGGAGAATCGTGAGAGGCGATGAGAAAGAGGTCTACGACTCCTAGCTAGACTTTTTAGCTCCATAGTAGTGCACAGCTAAACATGGTTCGAAGCAATGTTATCAACAACAATCAATCCACCTTAGAATCTCTACTTGAACATGAAAGAAACTGTAGATTCTAGAGTATGGCTATTGGCGTAGAGAATCTAGTTAGTTTAATACCTTTGCTATTAGAGTTATTCCAATAACGTGTTACATGAAACACATTCAGTACTCTGGAATATGTGAACCAACGTCGTTTAGCAAGGGGCTGCAAATTTTGTGCATGTGCAGCTTGGCTCCTGACGTCTTCGCCCTGTATTCAAGGAGTACTTTTCCCTGGCAACTCTAGTTTCTATTTGGGACGCTTTTGACTGCGTGTCCGTAGCTTTCACAGTTAATTTGAAAGACACATCGCATCGCCATATCATGGTCCTCCAAGTAAAAAAATATCATTTCAAGGACCACAAAGTCAGGTTGTAGAGCATGTAGGTTTGTTAACACCAAAATTTTTCTTTAGAAGAGCTAATTAACCATTCTATAATACTGCAATGGAATAGTGGTTCGACCCCACGATGAAGCTCCCAGTAGCATCATACCTCTCCTTTTCCTAATAAGGAACAACAAAAACAACACCAAAGCTTCTTCTATAACACTGCGTCAACCTTTTAAGAGAAGTTATCGTGTGCCACGGAGATGTTGGTCTCATAGTGTTCACAGATACAGGCCCGACATCTCCTCCATTACCACGATTTTCTACCACACACGAATGCCGTAACTTCACTGCAATTACAAACTGGGTAAATTACCATGATGCGGAACGTAGATAGTACGTTGGGACGCCGAAAGAATAAATGTTAGTATAGGAGACATCAAAGAACCAATTAACATTCCATACATCTAATGTATATGGCAAATGGCAACATCTGGTTTCCAGTGACGATTCTCAATGACTTCAAGATTGATAATTGCTTAATAAACGTAGTGTGAAGGCTGTATAGTTGATCTTATTTAGATATCTCTAACAGGATTCTTTAGAAAGACTTTGAAGGGGATATCCTTAATGGGCTTAACAGAGTGACAAACTTCGAGGTCGTAACCTCCCTGAATTGTAGTGCTAGATGCTAAGTCTTGAAATTAGCGACTGGTTCAAACTGTAAAGTCAAACCTGAACATGGCTCCATGTCCCTAATGATACGACGATTATCATTGTCGTCATATTCTAGCCAACAACCAGGAACACGTTGCTCAATCAGGACTCCTACTAAATCGTCTTTGATGATTATCAACAAATCGTCTTTTGAAGTCCCGTATAAGAACTAACATCACCGCATTACACCTATTCTAAGCTAAGAACAATGAATCAAACTTCCGCTTAGGTGAAGACAATCTTCTTCTTAGGCATATTCGTGTAGATCAAGACCTTGCAAATGTAATGTTTGGAACCACTGAAGCACAGTGGACTTGTATTTCTCTCCTTGGACGTCTGGAGAATGGTGTGTTCTATAGCATAAGTAGTAAAATGGCGTTGCCCCATATTTGTTACGGACGTGTAAATCAGCTTTGATGGTAAGAAGCTGGTTTAAGATGAATAACGTATCTCCTAGATCAAAGAGAACAACAGCTGAATCAGCTAAGTTCCCTGCAACAGCATGTAACAGTGTCCGTTGCGTGCCGATCTCGCTATCGATATAAAGCACACGTTGAGGAGATATTGTGTTTTTCTCAAAAGCAGCCCTTGCATAGCTAGTTGGCAAGACCCCGTAACATCGTCAGCACTGACACACCAGTGTATAGTCTGCCACTTCCTCATAATTTCCTTGTATAGCTGCTGTAATATAGCTAAGCTTTTATTAGTCCATGGGAGACATAAACCGCAGTACTAAGGCTTGCTAGCCATATAAATTGATGCATCTGCAAATCCATCTTCTATAAGCGATTTGATAGTTTCTCGGCGCTTTAACTGGTTGTAATAAGCTAATGAGGCATAATTCGAAGGGATTCTAAAGAGCTTTTAGTTACATGGTGTTAATAACATCTCTGGTGCAACTCACAATCATACATTTGTCTATGCGTTCACGTCTGCACTCCGTTCTGATAACCATCAGCACATTTCAGGTTGGTTATGTATTCTGGATATCTAAGTTAACGATGTTTAGTAAAGGGGGTTTTTCCATAATGTAGCGAGATGATTACTCGATTTACGGGCAATAGAGTTTTCATCAAATAGATTACCGGTTCCAACAGAAAGCAGCTTGATCACCCTCATAATGTCTCTAGTGGCACAAGCCTCGAAGATTTGTGGACCCAAATGGCCTTTAGGAGTATTGCCAATTATTGAATGGCTTAGTTCAACTGAAGCAGATGTCATTGAGCCTCGATCAAGGCACTGGAACTAGACGCCACTCTCCATAGGTTTCATCTTCCCTTCTAGCCTCGACGTTGGATTGATCTCTCCACAGTGCGGACTAGCTTCTGTAATTTTGTATGTAAGTAGCGACACCAAACAATGATTTGTGGGATTTTCTGACAAGCTTGCTTCTACTCGATGGGGGTAGCGTAAGGGAAGCAGCAGTAATGGGCGATTAGATGGGTTTGTTTTGATCGAGTGGTTGGACGTCGGAAAGCTGAGAGGATATGTGTGTCATAAAGCTCAGTTGTTAGTACTACATCTACCTAATTTTACATTATTTAGGAGAACTAAGCTAAAGGGGTACAAATAAATACTGACATGGAATAGCAGTTCACTTCTAAGCTCAAGCATGTGACCGCTTGATGAAGCCTCTCTCTTTCGTTCTGTCCTTTTTCCCGTAAAAGTAACTTCAGTTTTGTGCTCAACTGGATCCCAGGCTCAACGGATAGTTTAGAAATGATGATATTCAAGTTCTCAGCAGCCTTCTGACAAAGCTCGAGGCTTTGTTCGATGACTGCCACTGAACCAGGCTTATGCACGGTTTTCAAAGCCATGCTGGAGAATCAAGACAGTTTGGCCATGGATTTCGATTTCCCCCAAAGCCCTTTTGATATCCCGGGGTCCATTCCGTATTCCGCACCATAATTTGCGAAGCTTTTGGCCGCCATTAACAATTCCTTTAGCTAGCTGTGCGATCGCGATGCCACTTGCGACAGCTCAGAGGATCTCAGCCATAACATGAGAGCAATGAACTCTGATGACTTACGTCTTCAGCACAAACATAAGGATGAAGTATAACAGGCGACGCTTGTGATGAAGAAGTTGGAAACTAAAGCCAACAATGTGTTGCAGCCGCTGATAGGGTAGAACGCATTGTTGGTTTACGAGGGACAGCTGTGGCGGTGGTAATGGTGTTCAGCAATTTACTCCAGTCCTCTCTGTTAAAATCATTAGTGGTCTGACGATCATCTGGATCATCCATAATCTAGGCATCCAGTTGTGTGTTTCCTAAGTACTGCTTCTCTTCAACCCCCTAGTCTGGCAGAATTTGCAGTCGCGATTGGAGTGTTGTTGCCATCACTGCCCTCGGATTGGGGGCGAGAAGCTACTTTCGGTTATGGTCATGGCGAAAGCCGAAAGTTTGCGCTCTGTCCTACCCCCCACATCAAGTTATTTCCCCCTTACTCCAGCGCTTGACAGCGCACTGGAGTTCTGTATGACAAAGTCATAGCTTCAAATTAGAAGGTAAGGGGAACGTCCGGAGTAGGTGAGGGGTTGTTTCAGAAAAGTGCGTGATGACGCACGCGCAGGATTCGGATATTTGTTTCGACGGGAAACTGGCGCGGTTTACCTCAGATGGTGCATATAAGCCGCGTATTATAGTATGCTTGACTACGGGTGTGGTGTTGGGGGTGGAGGCTGTGTCCCGTATGGGAGGGGTACGAGATTGAGATTACGTTTCACGGCCACGTACTATTTTCACTGCTGAGATATAACGCGTTTGAGGCTCGCTTTGGAGATGCGACGGTTATCGAGTGCATCGCAAAGAATAGTCGCCATTGATATCCTGAAGGTTAGTAGCAATTGCGTTCATGGCGACGTGTAGAGGCCACACGGAGGCACCTCCAACATCGCCGCAACCAACAAGGCGGCAGAGTTCCGACGATAGGGGCCTGATAAATGAGATGCGCTACTGTACTGGGCGTAGGGGTTCTCCAATTGTCGTCTCCAAATATGTGTGCGACATGGACAACCTTTGGGGAATTGTCGATGAGCTCATTTGCTGCCGCACAGGCGGATGCAGTCGGATTAGGCGGAGAGTAGGTACTTTGCGGCCTGCGTGCTTTAGCGCCGTGGCAGAGCCAGGATGGAAGCAAAGCTGTCCCGAGCGTGTCACCGAGAATGGAGCTCTGTTGACGTATGGCAGTGGATTTTAATACACGCCGAGACACTCGATGGTGCTTCTTTCCAGCTGCCGTAGCGTATGTTTCAAACGAATAGAGCGCCTATGACTTGGCACGTTTATGGTGCTTTGGAACTGCACCGCTTCTTATCGTGATCCTAGCGACGGGATGTGGAATTGTGAGATTGTGGCGTAATTTTAGTTTTGCCAAGTTCCATGTCATGAATCCTTCGTTGGCGCAACAAGCTGCTTCCATCCGTTTTCTCAACGACACGACGGATCATTAGAGTACTCCGTGCGAATAGGGCTTGATAGCTTGGTGTGGGGGATAGCTTCTCGCGCCAGAACCCCAAGGTCACACTTTAGATTGACCCTATTCGGCATATTGCACCCTATTCGGCGTTGTGTTCACGGCGGGAGCTAATTTCCATGGTTTGGGAGTCTGTCAACGCTGGTCATTCTGCCGCTGGTGGCGCCATATTGACATCTGAGTGCGCTTGGTAAAGTACTACATCAGTGTGCTGTATCAGCGTCGAATCACATCAAATGGCTAGTCCCGATTAACTCCCGCAAGCCTATGTCATCTCATCCGTTTTCGTTGCTGCACATAGACGCTGCAATGGCAGCTAGGATATCCAGGACGACGAGAGATCTTCTCTGTCCCTCACTCTCAGCAACATGCGAATAGAGGCGTGTTTTTTTCAGTTTATAGCCGCCTCTTCAGCATCGCCCAGGACTCAATTAAGGTATAAAAAGAAGGGTCTTTTTGACGTGTTCGACCAAGCCAAGTGCAGTCTTAGTGACTGGGTCGGACTAGCAACGGCGCGAACCAAGCCCCAGAATTACTTGCAGGCAACAATGGATTTGAACCCTGGGCGAGGCTGTCAGTGGAGATGTCAATAAAACAACAAACAGAGAGACACAGAGCATAACAATACCGCAGTCAGTACTCCACCTTGCCTTGCCAACTGTGCGATATGCAGGTATCCTTACATGCGCATTTGAAGCTTGCCATGTAAGGGATTTATATAGATGACAAGGAAAGTGAGATGTTCGAGTGTTAGAGTAGAGTACTTTACTAGTGAGTGTGTGCTACCAAAATACCAAAGGCGGTGAAGTCGTCGTGGCCCGTGTTGCGTGTGTGTTCGCGTATGGAAGCTACCAAATGTACTCCGTACTCTCTCTCTACCAAAGTACCCCAAATGTAAGCTCCGTTAAATCTCCCTGGGTATCTCTTTCCACACCCACCGATCCTTCCCTCCCGCTCCTTCATTATACCCCATCCCGCCAATTTTCCCATCCTCTTGTACTCTCGAGTACCGTCAGTCTTTACACGATTACCTCTTTCTTGAGAAAAAGTGTCGTGTCGCAGGCCAAGGAGGCGTTGGGAAAGGGGAGCAATTCTGCAACAGTGGCTCTCTTAATTTTATTATAGATGCGGCCACGATCTCCTGCATCGGCCGCAGAGGACGACGGCGATGACGACTCGGATCCTTCGACCCTAGCGGCCCCCGTCGCTCCTGACAATATCATAACTTCGGTATGGGAAGGTACGGAGGTGAACGGTAGTGGCAATGGCTTCCGACCCCCTTCGCGACGGGACAATGGCGAAACCCTGGATGCGCCTTCACGGCTCGGCGTCAATCAGCACATTAGGAGATCATTCGAGTCGCGGAATAGTATAGATGTCCCTGACACGGCGAGGAGTCGAAGGCCGAGCAATACGATCTGGAAGCCTGGAGAAACACGGAATGGATCTGTGACCAAGAACGGGTCTGCGAAATCGCCCCCCGTCGCTGTGCCTCCTCCCGCAATAATAAACGACGGCAAGATGCCACCCCATTTTGTTGGGCGACGGACGAGGTTCCGGAGTCCCTGGTCGAATTCGCTGGCTACCTTCTCTGTGACGCTGCTTGCGATCCTGTCGATGGGGCTGATCTTCTACTCCTTTACAACGCGACAATTGGATAGCAAGGGGTGCCGAATGTCATATATGAGGCCTGCGTTTGCCAAACTCAAAGACTTCGATACGGAGCACACGCGCTTTGCTAGCAAATATTCTGTATATCTATACCGAGAAGCAACGGTGGATGAGGACACAAAGGTAATGCAACTGTCCCTCTTGTTGAGGCGATTCTAACGCCCAGTAGGTCAAAGGAGTCCCAATCCTATTCATACCAGGAAACGCAGGAAGCTACAAGCAGGTCCGACCAATTGCGGCAGAGGCTGCGAACTACTTCCACGATGTCCTCCGACACGACGAGACTGTCCTCAAGGCCGGAACGAGGAACCTCGACTTCTTCACAGTCGACTTCAACGAAGAGTTCACTGCATTTCACGGCCAGGCCATCCTCGACCAAGCCGAATACTTGAACGAAGCTGTGGCATATATACTTTCCCTATACCATGACCCGCGACAGTCACAACGAGACCCTGACCTCCCAGACCCGACGTCAGTCATAATACTGGGACACTCTATGGGCGGGATTGTCGCGCGGACGATGCTGGTAATGCCGAACTACCAATCAAACTCCATTAATACTATAATAACAATGTCGGCACCCCATGCGCGCCCGCCTGTGTCGTTCGATGCGCAGATTGTTGAGATATACGAAAATGTCAATCGGTATTGGCGCGAAGCATACTCCCAGCAGTGGGCAAACAACAACCCGCTGTGGCATGTGACGTTAATATCTATTGCGGGTGGAGGACTGGATACCATGGTGCCCTCAGATTACGCAAGTCTAGAGTCGCTTGTCCCAGAGACTCATGGCTTTACAGTGTTCACCACTACTGTTCCCACTGTTTGGACGGGCATGGATCACCAGGCCATCCTGTGGTGTGACCAATTCAGAAAGGTGGTGATAAAGTCGCTGTACGATGTGGTGGATGTCAACCGAGCAGCTCAGACGAAACCTAGAGCGGAGAGGATGCGCATCTTCAAGAAACGTCTTTTGACAGGAATGGAGGCATTTGCTGAGAGGACGTTGCCACGGAAGGAGCCAAGCACGCTGCTGACGCTCGAGGACGGCTCGAACTCCATATTGGGGCAGGGGAAGAGGTTGACTCTGAGGAAGTTCGGGCAGTCGCGCAAGCCTCAAGCCTATCTGCTGCCGATTCCAACCAACCTAGCCGACACGCGATTTACTCTGCTTTCCGACCAGAAGCCCGATGAGGACGGAGGCCATGGGAAGCTGGAGGTGCTATTTTGCAGTGTATTCCCGCTGAAGGCTGGGCAGTCGGCTACACTGCTATCTATGAACATTGACCTCTCTGGGGATAAGCCGGGGTCGGCAAGGCTGGCGTGCAAGAATGCTGCTGCCGATGTTATCCAGCTTCCAGCTTCCACGCGGGAGTCGAAGCACCCGTTCGTTGGCCAAGGCGACGAGCCTGTTACCCCGTTTTCGTATCTACAATATGAGCTGGCTGATATTGCGGATCATCAATTCGTTGCGATTGTCGACAAGGCTACAGAACCGACGCCAGGCTGGGTTGTTGCCGAGTTCAGCGATAATGAAGACTCAAAACGGGTGGGGTCTCTAAGTCTCAGGAGGCTCCTGGCTTTCGGGATGAAAATCAAGCTGCCGCCTGCACGCCCTACAGTTATGGAAGTAAACATTCCTGCCTTGCACTCGAGTCTCCTTTCATACAACTTGAACGTAGGCAATCAAGCGTGTGGAGACGAAGGCCAGCTGTTCACGCCGCTAGTGCGCCAGTATCTGTCGAAGCCATACGAATCGAAATACTTTGTCAACGTCAAGCAGGCAAGCATCAACTTGCATGGTGTTGCCCCATTCATGCCGCCTCCACTCGAGCCACGCCAAGCCCACGAGGGTATCAGCCTGCAGATATGGACAGACCCTACATGTGGGTCATCAGTCGACATATCCCTCAACATTGACGTTTTTGGGAGTTTCGGGAAGCTGTACATGCGCTATAGAACCATCATTGCTGCATTCCCCCTACTTATCGTTGCCCTCGTTGTTGGGAAGCAGCTTTCGATATATAACGATACCGGCATTTTCGTCTCGTTTACTGAGGGCATGGACGCTTGCCTTCGTCGGACCATCCCGATGGTCATGCTGTGTCTCACGATTGTGTCCTGGGTTCTCTCATCGAGCTCGGCCTCCCCAGTTTCAGCAAACTCGAGTCCATGGAGTTGGAGTGGGAATGTAACGTCGCCGCTTGTTGATTTCAAGCAGAACGAGCTCCTTTTGGGGTCTCGGGATCCATTTTTCTGGTTTTTGGTTCCGCTCACCGGCGTTATCTCCGTCGGGATCTGCATCATAATCAACTACGGCTTCTTGTTAGTGATCCAGGTTTGCTCGATAGTGTATGGGCTGGTGCATTCAAGCCCGGCTTGGTTGGGGAAGAATGACAAGAGGCTGTCTAGTTCGGCTGCATTTTACCCTTCGTCTACGCGCAGACGTCTGGTCATAACGGGCGTTTTGCTACTACTTGTTGCGACATTTATCCCCTACCAGTTTGCCTACCTGGTGGCCTGCCTCGTTCAGATTACGACTTGCACCCGCGCATGGCGGCTGGCGAGTGATACACGATCAGCGGCGAACCACCATTTCTACAACTACGCCCACTCAGTCTTCACCCTCATGCTCTGGACCATCCCCGCCATCAACCTTCCCATCCTGGTCGTGTGGGCCAACAACATCGTCGTGCAGTGGCTCACGCCCTTCTCATCCCACCACAACGTCCTCTCCATCATGCCGTTCATCCTCCTCGTCGAGACGCTCACCAGCGGCAAGATGATCCCCCGCGTCTCCAACCGCCTCCGCTACGCCATGCCCTCCTTCTTCTTCTTCATCGCCATGTACGCCGCCGTGTATGGCGTGACATACGTCTACATGCTGCATCACCTCGTCAACATCGCTACATTTGGGCTGTTCGTGATTCACTCATCGTGCGGGACGTGGTCGGTGGCAGCAGTGAGCGACATCTTTGATAGCGAGAGCAGTACGGAGAGGCGGAAGAGGGGGAAGACGCCTTGAGTTGGGCGGCTTCTTTTTGCTTTTAGAGACGACTACTTATGATAATGCCGGCCTTGGATACCCGGATGCGATGGAGGGTCGTTTTAGCGCTGCATTTGTGATTTTTTTATTTTGGCGTGTTGGGTACTTTTGCTTTGATGCTCCCAGGCTCAGCTAGGTCCACTCATCAGCCGCCATCAGCCATCGACTACACAGTCTGGGCAACACATTGAAACCCCCACCAGCGCCTCTCAGCGAACAGCCTCCTCACCAAACTTCGACCACCCACAGCGCGCACCACCTACCACGCCAGCATCTCCCTCACCAACCAACCCCTTTTAATGTTCCCATTGCATACCGGCGTTCTTTAGACTCCTTTCTGCGCTTCATTTCTGATCAGCCCATCATCTATTCATCTCCAGCGGACGAAACGATGAGAGAAGGTGTACTACGTTGTGTACATTATAATTTTTTGTGTTGCGTTCATTGTTTTTTTGTATTCTTGCTGGCGGGGCTGTTATGCGTAAGCGCTTTTGTTTTTGTTTTCTGGGTAAGAGGGGGGGTTTAGGAGTTTGGGTTTGGTTTAGGTTTTTTTTTTTTTCGTGCATGGATGAGAGATGGGGGAGGAGGCTGTAATGGCGGCAGTGTGTGGGGATAATATATGTGGCCATCTGAGAGGCGCCGCGGCGGTGTGGACAGATGATCTGGCCCTCTTGGTGGGGTCGGAGCAGCGTGCTGAGGAAGGGAGAGGGGTTGGGTGCTGCCTTTGGTGGCTGAGCGGAGTAGGATAGGATAGGATAGGGGGAGGAGAGTGGGAATGGACCACTTCGACTTTGATGATATTCTGTGCTGTATTCTTGAAGTGAAGTGAAATGATGTGATGTGGTACAGGAGGTCCCTCTTTAGACACAGTAGACGAGACGAGTAGTGTTCAGTCCAGATTGTATTCTTAGATGTTTGTCTCCATCCATCCGATTCGCTCACCCCTCCGTCAGCACCCGCCCCGTAAGCCACCTCGTCATTTCCATAAGCAGGACATTAGTCAAGTGGGAGGAATCATTGGAAGGAATGGCGGGAAGGATTCAAAGTAAGCTTTTTGGTTGAACTTTACTTTCACAACGCCGTTGCGCTTATATCTATCTGGTGTAGCTGTTTGTTTGTATTTCGCAACTTTGCTGTTCAAACACACAACACAGAAGTCACCACACATATAAACAAGTGGTAAGCGTAAGCTCAATCGATTCTTTCCCCCCGCTCTTGTCATAGATACTCTATGTACTCTCTCCCTCTCCCCCCCAATCTTCTATCCCCACCCCTTCCTTCCCTATGCCACACTGAGCATTAACAGAAAAACATAAAAAAAAAAACACCCATTCATTCCCCGTCCGTCTCTCTCTTCCACCCATTATTAAGCATAAAATTAAAAAGGCGTTCTTTTTCCCCCCCTAGTAGCAAAAAATCCCATTAGTTAAAAAACAAAGAAAAACGCCGTTCTTTCCATCCATCCCATACATCATCCCCCCGTCAAGGTAGAGCGGGGGGATTAAAAGTTTGCAGACATTACTCTCCAAAGGGAGGAGTAATGCCGTTCTCAGGTCCGAAGAAGTATGGTGGTAGGTACAATCGTCAGTAAAGACGTGTTTTTTGTTTACAAATTCGCCGACTCCGGGCGGGCGGTGAAGGTCAATGGGCAATCATCCTGCTGGTAGTCAGTATACGCGTCCTTAAACATCTCAAAACACCACCCTGGGGAGGAGGGCAAAAAAAAACTCACCTTGGGGAAAATCGTAGCAAAAACCTTAATCTCCTCCGACAACGGCGTAGCATGATGCACCCAATCCAAGCTCATCGCCGCCTTCCCGACCAACAGCGCCAAGTTCCTCTGGACATACACCTGTCCGAGACAGTAATGCGCGCCCGTGCCAAAGACCAGGAAGTTCTTCGCGCCCTTCGTCTCCGCATCGCCCGAGATCCAGCGCTCTGGGTCGAAGGTGTCGGGGTTGGGGTAGACCTCTGGATCGCGGAGCGAGGGGTAGGTGGTGGGGATGACCATTGCGCCCTTTGGAACGGTGTAGTCGGGGGTGATGGGGAAGGCCTTCTTGACGAGGTAGGGGACCATGAGGACTGGTGGGCGGTAGCGGAGGAGTTCACGGACGACGGCGCGGGTGTAGGTCATCTCGTCGAGATCGTCCATGGTGACGCGCTTGTCGCGGTCGCCGTTGCGGACGGCGAGGTTCTCGGCGCGGACGCGGTCGAGGACGTCGGGGCGCTGGGCCATGGTCTGGAAGAGGTAGGTGACGGCGCTGGAGGTGGCGTCCTGCGAGGCGAAGAGGAAGGTGAAGACGGTCTGGGCGATTTCGTAGTCGGAGAACATGCGCAGGAGCGGGGCGGGCTTGGTGATGCCCTCCATGGAGGCGCCCGAGTTGAGACGCTCGGTGTAGGCGGCGGATTCGAGGATGGTCTTGACCCATTGGTCCATGATGCAGTTTGCGGGGGCGCCGGCGGCCATTCGGGCCTTGGACTTGGCGGCGCAGCGGGAGAATTCGGCGAGGACGAGGTCAGCGGCGCGCTTGCCGTACCAGGTGCGGGTGAAGGGGATGATGATGGGGAAGTTGACGAGCTCGAGGGCCTCGGTGATGTGGAAGTAGTCGTCGGCGATCTTCTTGACGCCCTCGTCGGAGATGTAGGTGCCGCAGAAGGTGCGCAGCGCGACGGCGCAGGTGACCTCGCGGAAGTTGGCCATGAAGGGGACGGGCTTGCCGCCGGCGTCGGCGGTCACCTGGATCATCTTCTGGAAGTACTCGTTGTAGACGTCCTCTTGGCCGGGCAGGTACATGTCGAGGGCCGAGCGGGTGAAGAGGCCGTTGAGACCCTTGCGAAAGTCGACGTGCGCCTTGCCGTCGAGGAAGACCCAGTTGTCGGCGCCGAGGAGCTTGTGGGCCGCGTCAACGACGCAGGGCTTCGCGAACTGGGGGGAGTTGAAGATCTTGCGGGACATGTCGCGGGTGGAGGCGATGACGACGAACCTGGGGGGTTGATATTAGAGACGTGCCAATTGATGACTGCAGTGTGCTGCTTGTGACTTACTTGTGGAAGACGGAGACGCAGCTGAGCTCGCCGCTCGCCCACTTGGCCGCGTACTGCTCGAACTTGGGGTTCACGGACTCGAGGAAGGGGCCCATGAAGGGGATCTTGAAGGCGGGGCCAACAATGGATCCCTTCTTGGAGATGTAGCTGACTGTTATTGTGTTAGCCACGCGGTTCTCCCTTGCTTCGCGGGTGGTAGAAGCGTACTCTGATCATAGACCACGAGGCCCAGGAAGAGGGTCAATGCGATCTGCCATCCTGACAAGCCGCCGAGGGTCTGGATGATGTTGTCGACGAAGGGGTTCTCGACGAAGGAGGCGAAGCTGGCGTCGGCGACGGGGGAGGCGAACGCAGTCGCGTTGTTGAGGTCCTGGATGGTCGCCATATCGAGGGTCGTAATCAATCTCTCCGGACTCGGCGTGAGAGATGAAGCTGCGAGATGTCGCGTGTATATGCAGAGATAAAAAGAGAAGGGGACGAAGAGAGGAAGGAAGTGAGATAGAGGTAGCGAGAGACGCCAACTGGTAAAGGGGGACCAGGGTGTACCGGGCCGTAGAATATGTGGAGGGCAATAAAGAAGCTCCGCGGGGGGGGGTTAACTAGCAGCAGAATAGAGAGATTAGGATAGGGAGACAGAGGGCAAGAGCGAGTGGAATGCCTGTGATGCTGTTCTTTCCCCTAGAGAAACCCCCTAAAGACGTAGTTTTTATGCTAAAAGAGCGAATAATGCAGCAAATTAATGCAAATCAATGGATTAAAGGGTGGACGGTTGCTCTGGGCTGCTTTAGTATTTACTTTTTCAGCGGCGAAGACCAAATTCGGGGCCTGTGATTGGCTGGATAGGGTGAAATTTAATTAAATTTGATTTTCGGAGAGTGGTGTTTACTCTAACTCCGTAAGTGGGGTACATACAATTGGAGAAATGGCTTATGTAAGCGGGATTCTCAGTGGGAAAAAATGGCTATTCATTTCACAATTCGGTGCTTACCAACATCCGCGATGCCGATTACATAGATACTTGCCGCTAGAGTGCTAGAATCGAACGATCAAGCCCCCGAAATAGGGTTCTCTAGGATATCTCTAGCGGTTGTTTAGTGCAGTACACGCTGTGAAGGAGGGACATGCATCCCCTAAGCCCCCCCAGTCTCCCACTGTAACACCCCCCAATTTACGTCAAATTAGTGCACCCTCCCTCCCCTCCCCATCACCGTTGTAGTGGGCTGGCGGCGTTGAAGGTTCTGCGTCAGCACTCTCTCTATACTGTACAGTGTGCGTGATACATAACTAATGCAAGCCAGATGCTCCTTCTAGATGTGAGTGAGATGCGCGAGTGAGATGCGAGCCGGAATGCAAGGGCCGGTGCCAATCACCAGCCTGTGTTGGGGATCCGAATACGAAAGTTGCGGCGGTGGCGGCGGTTGTACTTTCTCGTACGATGGTGGGTGTGGAGGTACTTTGGTTGGGTGGGTGGTGGTACGGCGGCGGTGGTGGTGGTGGTGTACTTTGTTACATTTGTTATACTGCGGTCAAACACTGGCTGCGAACCACGGATGGCTCTAACGGCGAGAAATCCGAGACGATGTCACATGACTGTCAACAGAGTCACGTGTGATCCCTCCTATTTCTCACAAATCCCCCCTTTCTCCTCCTTCATTTCCTCTCAGCTGCCATCAAAAGACCCAGCCCGGTCGTAAATGCAAGACCATACCCCGTCTCAGCGCCTGAACGCCTATCCCATATCCCTTAAAACAAAACCCCCCCCTTTCAAACAAAACACCCATCTATCTTTCCACCCCCTCCCCTTCCCACCCCCCTACGAAGGCACCCC
>LMYD01003124.1:0-72478 GCA_001630595.1 Pseudogymnoascus sp. BL308 | reverse complement strand
GTATAGGGTGTTTAGCCCGAAGTGGATGATGGCGGGGGGGACGGGGTTGGTGGTGCAGGTTGTGGTTGGGGTTGTGGTTTGGTGGGGGGTGGGGAGGTGTGTTGGGGGGGTGGGAGATGTGTTTGGGTGGGTGTAGGTGTTGAGGTTATTTGAAAGGTTGGATATTTAGACGTAGGCCTGTTGCGGGCTAGAGTATTGGAACTAGGCTGCTGTATGTTGAGTGTATATGTATATAATTTTATCATAAAAATACTTTATATCTTCAGTTTTGCTGGATGTCGGCAGTTCATTGCATATGATGAGCCTACATATATTCAACTTGTTGCTAGTTATATGGGGTTTGATGCACTTTGTAATAATCGATTATATATTCTCCCTAACCCCTCTTACTACTTAGAGTTGTTCGAGATGCTGTTAGTTCGGAACTTATGCCAACGACGAAGTAATTTACCGTGACTAGCGCTAGAACGTTCCAAGTCATAGCAAGGAACAGCGGTCCGGTCCGTCGCCCGCTTGGCGTCATCTAGAAACGAAAGTACAGTATAATGTCAAACTCTATTGGTCAATACAATAACGACCCGTGGATCGATATCGCGGTGAAACATTATTATACAACGCTGCATACCGTTGGGATGTTGCCCGGGTATCTTCCCTCCTCGAGGAAGGCGCCTCCTCATCCGCCGCTGACAACCGCGGCTTTACGCCTACAGACTACGCTATGCGTGAGTTACGATAATGGCAATGAGAGGAAGAGTCATGGTCAAACGGCCACGATTGCGCTTTGATTCTGCGATTGTTAGTAGCCCGTGGTGCACGGCTGGATTATAAGGATGGAAATGGGGCGGCCCAGGGATAAAGTCTTTCCAGTTAACTAATATTTGCCGGGAGACAGATGCGGCATGGGGGTCTATGCTAACGACCATTCTTTCAGGGATAGGCCATTAACAATAGCTCCACATTAGGGCACGACTCGGGGGAGGCCGAGGGGGAAGCCGACGGGAAGTGGGGGGTGGAATCCTCGGGATCTCGAGACAGACTACGTCAACATAACCGGTAGGATTTTGACGACGAGTCACCTGCGCCATTGGACAGTCTGTGGTTATTATGGATAATGATTATATTGCTATTTAAAGGTTGATCTTGGGTTGATAAGGAGGCGGAGTATCGCCACGTGGTTTGCGTGCGTTGACTTGTTTCTGTTTCTATGGTTTTTGGGGGGCGACATTGCGTTTGGGGCTTTGTTTCTCCATCTCGTCATTTTGGCCTAACCTGCGCCTCACACGTTGGGGACATAGGGAGATATACGGTGTTGCTTCTCATTGGATATTGTAGTTGCAAGTGCGCTTCTTAGACCCATTCGCGGACTCCTGCTCGACCCCTCCCCCCCCCTCACCAGCTGACTTCGAGATATCTGCGATCGACAATTTCGAAATAGTTGCTCTAACCATACTAGCGATGGGTAAATTTTCCGCAGTTTCTCTGCGTGGTTACGGCCATTGGGAATCAGGAAGCACTCTGCTTTTATTCCCGTCCTTTCGTCCATCTTTAGCTGCGCTTTTCAATATTCCAAGGGCTGCTACATATATTACAGCATTTACTGACACGAAGAGAAAGTATCACGCACGCAGATTCTAGCCCCAAAAACGACCCTAATAATATTAAATAGGGCCATCTCTCTCGACTAGAGACTCATCTTTGAAAACTACCCCACAAGCTTCAAATCGGCTCACTACTACCACCTCATCTACCGCCCAAACCGCCCAAAATCCACCCCGGTATATAAACCCACAAGATCCTAGCTATGGTAATAGGAGCAGCCTCATAGGGTAGCTTTAATTCCCAACTAGTACACCTTATTTTAATCTTGGTGATATCCCACTTTGTGAGCCGGAAGCCGCGTATGCACTGACGCGTCGCCGCGGCACTGAGAAGCATTCCGCATTGACTTTAATTTTCTCCACGCTTCTACAGGGGTCCTCCCACAAGCTTTCGGAATTACAATACCCCTTTGGAATCTGTAGATCTTGTTCTAGCTGGTCCCTTGGCCTTGCTTGTTTCAGAACAAGCTTACTATTGGTATTGTGCAATTGGTTGGCACGAGATCGTCAAAATCACAACAGAAAGGAGACTCCCGTCTTTTCTATAGATTGAGGTCTGGAATTTGCAAATTCCCGGATTTTCACATATAGTAGGTTACGTGGATTGTGTGCGTACGTCCCTATGTTCTATCTTAAGCCTTCACATGTTTCTCCACTACTTCGAGAGGGTTACAAGTATGAGGGTTAAATAGACTCACGATACCTTTCTTATTTTCCATTCCATTCGATATCTGTAGAATATCTCGCACTCTCATACTCGTATTTTCTCACCATGGTATACTTCTCCAAGACCTTCGTTGCCGCCGCGGCGGCCATCTTAGCCACGCAGGTTGTCGCCCACCCCGGGCACGACATTTCCCAGGAGATCGCCCAGCGGAATGCATTTTTGAAGAACTCTGCCCGTCGCGACCTCTCTCACTGCGCTGATTCCCTCCGCAAGCGCGGCGTAGAAGATGCCTCTATCAAGCGCCGAGAGGATGCCATTGCGAAGGCTCGGGCTGAGCGCGGCTTGCCCCTGAGTGAGCAAACCTCAATACTCTTACCTGCAAATAGAAATTAACACCTTTTCTAGAACGTGGTGAGATTGTAGCAAGAGATGCCACGGACGAATCCCACCTGTCCTCTTTGGATGTTAGCCCAACTACTTCAGGCGTCGAAGATATCATCTTCTCCGACTCATCGTGCCTCCTCTCTCCCGAAGGCGAAGAAGGCCCCTTCTGTAACCTCCCCCCAGCAGCTCCCCCTTGATCCTGCTAACCTCTTCAGACGTCAAGGGAGAGTACGTCCGCTCTGACATTCGAGACGACCAGCCGGGTGTCGAAATAATCATCGACCTGCAATTCATCGACATCTCCACCTGCCTCCCCATCGTGGACCTCACAGCTGATATCTGGCACTGCAACTCCACCGGCGTCTACGGCGGTGTCGTCTCGGAAGGGAACGGTGACTCCACAGATGCCTCCAACATCGACGCCACCTACCTCCGCGGCCTGCAGACCACCGACGAGAACGGTGTTGCGCAGTTCACCTCCATCTTTCCCGGCCACTACTCTGGCCGCGCAACACACGTTCATGTCGAGGCGCACCTCGACGGTGAGGTCCTTCCAAACAGCACGTACACCGGCGGCACCATCGCGCACATCGGGCAGTTCTTCTTCGACCAGGACTTGATTACCGAGGTTGAAGCTCTGAGCCCATACTCCACTAATTCGATTGACATCACCACTAACGCCGAGGACCGCGTCGTGCAGGGTGAGCTGGAGAACGACTCCGATCCCATGTTGAATTATGTACTCCTTGGAGAGACGATAGAGGATGGACTGTTCATGTGGATATCGTTGGCAGTTAATAGCTCGGCGACATATACGGCATCACCAGCTGCAGAGCTGTCTGCCGATGGCGGGCATGCCGTTGAGGGCGGTGGAAATGTTGGTGGGGGAGGAGGCGGCGAACCTATGGGGAATGGCACGTTTCCCTCTGGCGGAGGACCGAGTGGTACTGCGCCTTCAGGCGTAGTTGGAACGGATGTTGGCTCTGCGGGTGTGACTGCTACTGGTATAGTATGGCTTTCTGTGAATATGAGGGTACCTGCTAATATTGTGTCTTACAGTAAATGGCACTTCGTCCGTGACGTCTGCGATCTCGACAGCTACTTTTACTTCTGGTGCTGGGGGTAGAAACGTGCCTGGGTTTAGCAAGCTAGGATCCAAGAAGTCAAAATCCGGCAAGGAGGCAGCCAAGAAGCTTGGGTCCAAGGGGCAGTGAGTTAAGAGGGATGGTTTAGGGGGTGGGTTGCTGTAAGCTATCATCTGAACGTTCCTGGGCCACCTGTTTTGTAGATTCTATTCTCACCTTTGAGGGATGTTGTATCAATGCAGTTGCATTGTTCCTTTTATTAACTTTACCCATGATCGCAACCCACTCGTAACCTCCGAACAATGATCCGCTTGTCCCCCTTGGTTTCGTATACAACCGCCTCCACGACGCAGATTGGTTATCGCCTCCCCCTCAATTGACAAGTTGACCGAATCCGGATAGTATGCTTGCGGTGCGTAGTGGTGCTTTCTCTTGTTTGGGCACCAGTCACAACTAAAGCGTTAAATAATGCCTCGATAACGACGGTAATTTCCACCATTCGCGACAGCTGTTCAGTTGGCTCTTCCTTCTGGCAACATCAGGATCGAATCCACGCGTCCGTCCTCGGCGGCTTCGTGGACGAGGTCCAATCGGAATCGACCGCATCAGCTGCAGCCCCGCACCTGGGCCACAGCCTTACACTACCACCTTTCTAGCGCCTCGCTGTTGAAATCAAAAAAGAGGTCATAAAAGTACTGCGGCTGGCAGGCAGGCAACAGGGGTCCAAAGCAGGGTCCGTGCCCAGAATGCTTTTATTCACATGGCGAAAGCGCTAGGCTGATCGGCCATGTAAAAACGATCCATTTAAGGAGAATGGCAAGGCTGATTATGATATTAGCCATTAAACTACTATTGGCATAATTAATCAAATACCATAGTTTAGAAAGATTTTACCGTCGACAAGGCTGTGATAGCCTCAAGATCTACTTATCCGGTCGGTGCCTGGATTGCACGGACCCTTTCAAATAGTTTGTTTTGAACCCGAGCCGTCTGTGGCTTGGTACACCACTAATATACTCTGGTAAGGTGAGGGGTATTGCATCATCAGATGGTGACCTACGGCTCTCCACAGGCAAGTGCTGCTGTGAAGCCAAGAAGCTATCGACAGGCGCCTTGTGAGGCTTTCCAGCTGAGAAGACGAGGTGGGGGTTGAGGGGTTGCATTGTATAAAAGGTTTGAACTTCCCTATGAACGGGCCATTCTTCATTTTACAGACCATTATCTCATTTTCTCATTCGTACAAAATACAACCCGTCGTCCCGCCGAAAACTATGTCTGCCGATAAAGCCCCCGCAGAGAAGCTTCCTCTTGCCATTCGCAAGAATGGTATGTCGCCCCATTATCTTGCTAGCATATTTAAAGACTGAGTAGGTGACTAATTGGCCTGGATAGTGCGCGATAGTTGGGAGAACAAGAAGCCAGAACTCGAAGCCCAGCTTCTAACCCTCCTCGGGGCGGCCTGGACCTTCGACAT
Source organism: Pseudogymnoascus sp. BL308 (assembly GCA_001630595.1). Lineage (NCBI taxonomy): Eukaryota > Fungi > Ascomycota > Leotiomycetes > Thelebolales > Thelebolaceae > Pseudogymnoascus > Pseudogymnoascus sp. BL308. Next base: position 67,270 of record LMYD01003124.1, on the reverse strand, counting down.
CAACCCACTCGCCGTCTATCCCTATGCAGAGGAGGGGTCTTACGGACACAATTCTCTCGGCGACTGCATCTACGCGTGAGTCTCAGCTCTGCCCACCCCAAATCATACCTTGAAACTGAGTTAGTGAATTACCAGCTACGCAGATGGTTTCATTTACCAGTTGAAGGACTTCCTCAGCAAACACGGCGAAGAAGGCAAGACCGAGCTTAACGCCGTCGCCCCAAACCATACTATTACCCTTGCTGCATCACCTAAATTTAGCTACTGTGGCAACGACATCGAAGAGGGCAAACTGTGCCTGCTATTCAACCCCAGCTACCTCGGTACTAACATCGACCAAGCGGGCCAGAATCTCGCTGCCACCATCTCCGCTGCCCCACAACCCGAGGGCGCCTCACCCCTTAGCTACGCCGCACGCAACTCCATCAAGACCGACTACGATGAGAAGATTGGTTCCTACCTCGAGAAGGCGCGCAAGGCACTGCAAAATGAGAAGTTTACGTTTGATCCTTCTTGGGAGCAGCTGGCTGCTGGCCTGAAAGGGGGCAAGGACGTGAGAGACGACTGGGAGACGAACCTTGGCAACTTCGCGACGAGTTATTTCGAGGGTTTCGTGGGTGCGCTTACTAGCCAAAAGTTTGACGAGGACGACATGCTGAGGGAGGGGCTGGAGGAGGCGGTACCAAATGGAGTTCTCAAGCTGAGGATAGTCGAGAAGTTGACCACCGGTCAATCGAGCTATAATGAGATCACCCTGGACAATGGAGATTTGGTCATTCAGGTAAGCTGCGTCCACTCTCAAATACGTTCGAATGAATACTAAAAGCCATGGGCTAGACTACCCCTAGTAACTGGGGCACAAATTCCTATGATTCTGCTAACAAACTCATTGATATCCTATAAACTGTCACATATTTTGCTATACTGTACAGCCTTCTAGGTAATCTGGGAGTCTGCTACAGAACAGGCCAGTTTCTGCGGGCAGAGAAATGGACATGGGATAACTTCCTGCAGAAAACTATAGTATAGGCTACCGTAGGCTTTCAAATGTTCCCAGTGTAGAATATAAATTACTCTAACCTGTTCAATCCCGTCCTCGCCTGTTTTAGTCAAAACTAGTTAGATACTATAAAATATTACCCTATCACAGTTATCACACGTTTAACCTCACCAAGCGTGGCTTGATACTATAATATAGCCATGCTGCGAGGCGTTCACAAGTTCCACCTTGGCTGCAGGAGCTGAGCTCCAAGGCAGAACCGTAACTCAGGAACCTACATGGGTGGATTCGTATTAATTGCTTCCGGCTACCCCGCTACAACTTCTGCTCCTGAATGCAAGGGAAACACGGCACTCACTCATAGCTCGAATAACCCCACCCTTAAACCGACCCATACATCTATCTCTACGCACCTATTCCTAAAACCGATAAAATGGCATTAGCCAACCTGTATGGCCCTTCATCTACTCTTTCCCTGATCAATCTAACTCTCAGCCTCTTTCAGGCCACTACGTCTGCGCAGCAACATTCGCGACCTTGTCACCTCCCCCACTTCCGCCGTTGCAATCCGCACCGCCGACCTCGGGAAGACAATCGGGTACCCCATCTCTCTTGACCCAGAATGGTCAATTCTCTGGACTGCGCTGCAACCGTACTACGTCGATCCCGCGACATTTATCCCTAGTATCGCAAGGGTGCTTGTCTCATGGTGTGACGTGTTTACTACATGGCTAGAGGCCGAGGAGAGTGAGGATTCTGTGGAGAGATTGTTGGAGGAGATGAAACCGGCGGTGAAGGTTATCATTGAAGTTAGTCCTCACTCTTTTATGCTTCCCTTGTTGGACTCGTTGTTCTGTGCGCAGAGAGCGATTCGAGGAGGGGGACGAAAGTGATACAGCTGCCATGGTAACTAAACAGCTCAACAGATATCAACGACAGGCACAAGGCCCTCCACAGCCTGGCTTGTAGATAGACGAGTCTTCGTGATCGGTATCCCAAAAGCCGTACCACCCCCAGCCGGCACAATCCATGCAGGTCTCTCGTCAGACTTTCTCTCTCTCTTTACGCCACTCTCCTCCTCAACGACCCATGCTCCGGTCTCAACCATTGCATCTGATGACCCCGAATGGGCTGATGTCTCGATCAAACCTGAACTCCGTAGCTCTCTGGCTCTTCCACGTCAAAGCAACATTGCCCAAGACAACGCCAGTGATCGACTCCCGGATCTTGCTCTCATTCCCCGCCCGGAAGAACTGCTTAAGCGACCCCCGTATTGGCTCCTTGTGCGCCAGGATGTGGATGACCGTGTTGTTATCCAGGGGAGCCATGCGCCTAGCCTAGAGTGCATGGAAGCCTATTTGAGGCGGTGGTGTAGAGGAAACCCGCATCGAGTTGACCGCGTAGGCCCTCCCCTTTTTCGGTGTCCTCACATATCTCCCTTTGAAGATGCTCAGCTGACGCATAGTGAGTCTAGCCACCTGTAGTGGAGGTTAAAATGGAGCAGTCGGCATTTGGGGTAGGACTGCTGAACGACACGCTGGTGCTACAAGGACAGGTGGGAAGGGTAAGTGTGATGCTAGTGTTAGTATTCATTGAGACAGTCCTGGAATACGCACCTGTGATGGAGACTTCGACGGCCGGGAGGGTGTGGGAATTTAAGAGAGTTAAAGGGTTTAAATAATACTGTCGATATTATAAAATTTGTAAAGAGGTTAATAGGTAAGGTCTATCTTATTGTGTTGTATCGAAGGTAGAGAATCGACATTTGAACGGCAAGAGAACAGATCATGTTTTATCCAGATGGCCGTCGCCACGCCTTCCAAATTGCACGGGAAATCGTGTTGGAACGTCCACCGCCACAGAGCCATGCCAATGCAATACGTTCATCGGCCAATGTACTTAATCTCAAGAGTTCTCAGAAGAGGGTACGATATCAGCACAGAGATTAACGTAAGCTCATCGCCCACGTCTCCACCGTACAGACCAATCTTTTTCGCAACTGGGGCGATGTACTAGAACATTATTAGTGGATGAGCATATTAGGGCTGGAAACGACTAACCCAGGTCTGAGCCATCCCAAGGAAAGAAAATCCAATTCCAATGAGGAGGGACCCCGTTCCAGCGAGGCCCCAAGGCATGCGCTTCTGGTCCTGCCAAGCACTCAAGTCATAGCCTCCAAGGCGTGGGCGGAACCAGAAATGCTCGATGAATAATATCAAAGCAAATGCAAGGGTCCAATAGCCCAGTATGGATAGAAGATTATTAATAATATCTTCAAGGACATTGCGGCCACCGTATGCGAGGGCGAAGGTAGCGGCAGACAGGAGTGTACACCAAACGAAACGAGGGACGGCGATGAAATGCCTCCCAAGCAATTGGATCGAAAGGGCGCTGGAGTAGATGTTGGCAATAACGTTGCCCACTGTTTGTGGTTAGATCTTGCGTTACCAGGTGCTGTTAGAGGCGCACTCACAAAACGACAGGACGAAAACTATGCTCGCAAATCTTCCCCATGCTGCTGGGGGTGACATGATTGCCGGAATGAGAGCGCCCACACCGCCCTCGTGATAGATGGCTGCGAGATTGTCGTTTGTGGCAATAATGCCCCCGAAGTAATTACCTAGGACTCCGACAAAGATAGTTGGGATCATTAGGCCAAGGTATGTGAGTCCAAACACCAGCCATTTGCTCGTGTTAACAGGATAGTGGACGTAATAATCGCCGGCAATGGGACACCATGAACAGCATACTCCAAAGATGATGGCAAAGTAGGATAAACAGCCCCCGCTGTAGTCTAGTCCGACGGCTAAGTTGAAGCCTGGGGTTGGAGTGAAGTGTTTGGATGCCTGTCCGTATAGGACGCACAGTAAAATAACGGCAAATATCCAGGCATATCGCTCGTAGTGGTGGATAATAGCGAAGCCGAAAAACGAGACAACAAATGAAATGATGACGATGATGACTATCCCGACAACGAGGGAAAGACTGCCACCAGATACCGCACGCAACAACTCACCTCCAACGATGCTGGAAATAGTCGCGTAGCCAATGTTGACGATGATGTTGAGTACACCGCAGAACTTAGCTCCCCAGATACCCAGAGAGTAACGAGCCACTGCAATTTGACGCAAACCTGTGGGTGGACAAAGTGTGGCAGTAAACGCTGGGACAGTGGATCCAATTAACGTTGCAAAGACGGTGAGGATGATCGAAGTATTGACCGAGAGGCCGAAGATAGGCCCAAGCATGCCGATCTGGATAAGCGTAGGACTGCAGAGGAGGGAAAACCAAAACAACATCATCTATTCGACAGTCAGATACAATCTCAAGGTAGCAACCCAAGGACTCCCCTAATCGGAGAGTTTTCAATTAGGAGCCGAATATGGGATCATTGACATTGAGTTTCTGGGGAGGACTTCGTTTGTCCTCGGAGATGCGCTCCACCCCCATGGCTTCGAACCTCGTGAGCCCATCTATGCGCTTCTCAACGCTGACGAGGAATCGTAGTATGGCATTGTTCTCGCGAATGGTGCGGATTTGCGCATCGCCTAGATTCTCAGAAGCGGCGGGGCTCCCATCGCTAGATGTGGCGGCAGGGTCATCATCTATTTGCTGTTTCTCAACGTCCACTAAAGTCATCATGGCGAGCGAGTGGTTCTGTAGAGAAAATGAGGACACGAGGAGGGAGATGGAAGAGAAGAAACACGTAAGCGCCCGTCAGGAAATTACCCAGTGCCAGAGAGACAGGGTGACACTAATGCACAAATGCTTGAAGGAATTGTTAAGGATTCAAATCCGCATTGCGGCCGTATTGTTGGTTTGTTTAATTAGATAGGCCCGGGTGTAAGGTCACTGATTGGGACTGCACCATGGGTGCGGTGCATTGCATTGTCAAGGGTTGTGAGACCATCACTTTTATTAATCGCTGGATCCGCCTGCTCGCTTCACTGGTCCCAGGTACTCATCACAAATGTTCGGGGATAAGCACAGAGAACACATAATATTGTCTCTCCTAAGAGTCGCACCCGGGTTATTTAAATGGCACCTAAGGCTCAAAAAGTGCCCACGGATGCGTTGCTTTCCGGTCCTGTGATCGGCGTAGTTTATCATAGACACCGAAGGCGGCCGGGGTAGCGAGGAGGCTTCAATTCTATCAGGTCAAATAGCTGGTATCAATCATCAGCTCTTAGGATGCCAGAATCGGGATACCAATTATAATATATTGCATAGTATATACAAAAACAACACCACCTAAACCTAGACTACACTTGTCTCTTAAGACCTACGCCTCTTTTTGTATGGTCATTTTATCTTTGATAACCAAACTTGATAGTCTACACCTTGACTCTCAAAGCAAATCCAACTAGTGATATCCGCGCGAAGACCAGAAACAGAACACAGGCTACCATCATTACACCTGCAAAGACTTGCAATCCCCAAAAGTTCCCGTTTTGTTGACTGAGTATGGCGCCGGCGATAGGACTGCCTGTTAGTGTCGCGACGCTGATACAAGTGAAGAGGACCCCCTGACGTACACCGATCTTCGTGATGTTAGGGGAGATCTGGCCTAGTAGCGCTGGCACCATCCCGACAAAAGCTCCGGACGCAAAGCCGTATAGTAAACTGGTGACAACGTAAATGGCCGCAGAGCGGGGGGCAAGTAGAGTTCCAGGGAGCCACATGACAAGCAACACCAGCGCCGAAAGCGTGCACATAGCAATCATAACGTTAAACCGGCCATGCTTGTCCCCGTAGTATCCTGGTAGGATACGGCCTGGCAAACTGTTCAAGAGGTAAGCACTGAAACAGATTGTAAAATCGGAACGAGTAGATCGGACCTTCCAGCGTTTAGAATTGCAAGTAAGTAACCCGACAAGTCGGCGTCTATGCCATTCTTCACTGCCTCGAGCACGATGTAGTTGATAGGGATAAACATGGCAAAAAAGCCACATGTCACTGACAACATTAGTAGTACAAATGTTGGCTCGGAGAAGGGGTCAGTGTAGTCGTTGAGGGTGAAAGGCCTTGGAACGGGCTTTATCCTCGAGCGAACCATTAGGTTAGCGATGATAAGTAGAGCCAGAACCACAAACCCTGAGATGCGCAACGACCATCCGAAGCCCACCGTTGGCAGCAGTCGGGCTAATAAGATCGGGAACACAATGCCGCCTAGAGATGAGCCGCTCGCCACAATACCAAAAGCAAGGGCTCGGCGCTCCTGGAACCAGGTGGCTGTGCAAGAAAGCCCGGCGTAGAAAACAAAGCTCGCCCCAAGGGGGCTACAGACGCCTTGGGCCAGTACAAATTGATAGTATTCTGAGGAGATCGATGTCATCATGAGGCCGAACACATGTAAGAACGTCCCCGTGATAAGGAGCCACCGGGGCCCATAATTGTCAAATACCTATTTGGGTCTCAGCTTTTCGTGTGGCCAGACAATGGGATGTGGAACACTCACCTTGCCAACAACGAGCCCAGTGGCGAAGAGGACAGAAGGCTCTAGTGAAAGGATCCATGAAATGGTTGACGAAGAATAGTCGCGTAGCTGGTGAGCCTCATAATAGTCTTGGAAAATTCCACTAGCTGCGAGATTCCAATTTTGTTAGGCATTTGTCACATTTGGATCTTGAAAGCGGCTGGAGTCGGTACCGTTAACCCAGCCAAATGCACAGAAAAGGCAGCACCATGCGCCAAATGCTACAGACCAGGCTGAGAACCCCGCATCTAGGCCGTTATCTGTCTCCTGCCTGCATTCTGCCTCTTCAAATCTCTGTGGATCCTTCGATTCTGCGGCATCCTCACTCGACCCGTTGACAGCTTCCATAAGCCGTACTAGAAGTACCCCCAACAGCACGGTGGAGGAAAGATGTAGGGGGAATGAATAGGGCGGTATGTTTGTGCGACGTCACGGATTGTTCAAGTTCAGAAAATTGCCTTATATTACTCTAAAGTTCAAGCAAAATATACTCAAATTAACTTAAGTGACATTTCTAGTTTTGCTCCACATGTTAGCTAAGCACTACACTATGGCCACTGTCAGGGATGCAGCGTTGAGCACGCAACATGTCTAAACTAAAATTGGCGAATCACGAGTTTGCATCAGATCCACGTCGACTATGATAAGAAGGTCATTAACATTACCCTGTAGGAACGAAAGCTATTGATAGAGCATTGCCGACCAAGATGGGCCGACTGATAAAGGTGTAGCTTTGGTTCCCTGTTACGACAAGCATGTGACTCTTCGTCGGCGCAATTACAAGATCACCTATACACTACAAACTTTGAAAGCGGGTGTAGTTATGAATTATAATGATATTGCGGGTCAGTTCATACAGCTACTAAATCATGGTTCATGTGCCAATTCAACTCCCGTGAGGATCGTTCACTAATCTGTCCCTCATTTTGTCCATCTTCCCACAGCTCTGTATCCCAACAACTGGGCCTACAGGGCAACTCCAACTGAGGGCAGATCTTCTCCGCCGGAGTAATATCATCGTAGAACTCAGGGAACATCTCCAAAAAGCCATCGTCCATGCGCCAGTGACTGATTTCTCGAAGGTGGTTGCAGAATGTGCCAGAGAATCGGATGTAGCCAGATTTCTTGTCCATGTCAAATGCTTCTCCGAGACCATACGGCCAGTGGAAGCGGAATGAGTGGGCAAAGGTCCGCCAGAAATCTTCAGTAAGTACATACTTTTCTGATAGCACGAGCCGCTCGCGCAGACCGGGCCTATGATTCAGATTCAGAGATTAGCGGAGACCGCAGGGAGAGACGGGGGGCAAAGGCTTACCAAGCGAAGTAATCCATCACATAGTCGTGTGGAATTTTTTGCTGAGTCGGCCTATTTATTGTTAGCGATCGGATATTGGGAAAGTTTGGAGGACGCCGTACCGAGGTCTATACCATTGTGGTAATTCTCGATATGATTCTGCCTTGACTTGACACTGTTTCATCCCTTTAGTTAGACAATCCACTATTATTTTGAGAGCGCTAGGTATTGCTCACGATAAGCATCTTGTAAATAGTAGCAAGCATGACTAGCCGCGTGATATTGCTACTATCGCGGAAAATAAGATCGTCAATTCGACGCAACGTTCGCCGGAGTGGACATATTGTATGCTGACACTCCACGGTTTCCCAGCCGTGGAGAATCGCCCGAATGAGGAAATCCTCGTTGGCTTGCTCCTGTAGAATAACCTCTCTCCTATGCACATAGAATATCTTACTCAGCTCGGAGTTGCAGGACGCTGTTGTTTTCCTACTTTCGTATGGCTGTATTGTCGTAGTATTTGTATTTGAGAAGATGGGTAGAGGACCAAATATCGAGCCTTCAGTTATGGTCTGGCTCTCCAATGGCGAGAGGCACTGTAGGCCAGCGGCACTGTTGCTGGCAAAGATATCGATGCCAAATGGCGGATTGGTCATCGAACTGCAACTGGATTGATTGTGGGGGCCTTCATCAATCTGTGATGTATGCAGCAAATTGTCAGACGATGGAAGACCAAATGTGTGCGGCGTATAATGCGCATTTGATAGAATCGGTCCTGTGAGGGCGTTTTGACCGACGCGGTCTGTCGGCGTAAAGGCAGGTGGCGATAACTGCTCAATGAGATCGTGCTCAGCTGGGTCGCGACCTTCACTCGTATCCAAGCCGGCTGCTTGCGATTCGAACCAGACCGCCGGTTCTATAATGTGCGCAATATCCATATCTGCAACTACTGTATCAAATTGAAGGGCATTGTGGACTCCCTCTTCGTCGCCCTGATTAGGGCGGGCCGCGTTGGCTGACTGGCTGCATCGTGCTGCTGCGAGTTCCGCCTCCAAGTTTGCAATTCGGGCCTCTCTCTCCCGCCGTTTTTCTCGCTGTGCCAACCTGTCCACTGCCTGCTTCCTCGCTCGTTGCTCCTTGGTCATGACGCGCCCTGAGCTCCAAGGCTTCGCGGGACCTTGGCATTTGGAGCTCCCATCAGACATCGTAGTCGCACGCGTCTGCGTCTTCTGGGTCTTCGGCATGATAGGTTACATATATTGGTGGATGATTTGAACCTTGAATTGACACGTAACAATAGCGTGTTGGATCCCTATCTAGTGTGAGGGTGTAAGATGTGTCTGTTACACCATCTGCGGAAAACGATGGGGATGTTAATATCGGACGTAGGGATGAAAGATCTATGAATAGGAAACGCGGGGCCCCGGATTGTGTGAACGACCTTGTGCGAGTCGCACAAACGGAGCAGCGGGGCATGTCCAGGAGGGAAGACTGCCGTGGTTGGTTACATTGAACAAGGCATGCGTATTGAGTTAGGTGCCGGAAGTGCTTGTTACCTTTTCGGCCACTAAGGGTGCCCCTAAAGTGGGGTACTCCCCCATCGCCGGCCTCAATGTATCCATTTTCCCATCTATACCCCGCACTTCAAAATAGCTAACCCCTGCACCGTGATTGGATAATAAATGTCAAATTCAGGTCCGAAATCTCATGAGTTCCATTTATGCTACCAAAATGTAGTAGTCATTGAGGTATCTGCAGTTGAGTTTGTAGCAGCAATATTCGCGGGTAATGAACGCTCCCCCTCTCTCACTGTAAAGTATCTATAGCATTTAGGCAGGACGACCACCAGGACCCCTCTCTTTATATACTAACTAATAATCAATGGCATGCGGCTACAACTTGGTTCTCGGCTTGCCCTTCGCACCCTCCCCATCTGTAAGCCCCAACTCTGCGGCCACGATTGCCGCAGCCTTTTCCCCAACCAAGAGTGCGGTGTTGTTGGTATTGGCACCAACATTCTCGGGAATGATCGAGAGATCACAGAGCTTGAGGCCTTCCAAGCCATAAACGCTTAGATCCTTGTCCACGACACCGCCATCTTGCAAGGGCCGCATAGCACAGGTACCCAGCGAGTGCCAGGTGGTGTTCACGTTCTCGCGGACGAACTGTGCGATGGCTTTGTCGTCTTCAGCCGAGTACTGGATGTTGGACATTTTACAACGGTCCTCCATGCTCCGTTGTTCGGGCTGCGCGCCATCCTCAAAAGATACCAAAGCTGCTGCACTTTCGGCCGAGAATTGGGGATGCCCAATCTGAAGCTCACCACGGTAGGTGCTAAGGCGGCGACAGATCTCTCGCTGGCGTTTATACGCCCAAACCTGAGCCTTGAGGTCAATGTCATGTTTGTCGCTGAGAAACCCGGTTTCAAAGGATGGAGTGTCGTAAACCGATTCACCACTAATGTGGATGAAGCCGCGAGAGTATGGGTAGGCTGTATAGCAGCCGATGGTAGCATATTGTCCAGCAGGAACAGAACTTGGGTCTCCTAAAAATGTAGAAACAACGCCCATGAGCATTAAAGGCCTCGATGGTGAATCTTTGAAGTCTCTATCCCATGCTGCTTGGAACTCGGGCCCAAGTACTACAATTTCGTCATCTCGCGGTCGTAACTTCGAGGAGATGTCAACGGAGTTCCAGCCTAGAATGGGATTCTTCTCTTTCACCGCAGTTTCTAAATCGAGCCGGCCCGAAAGGAGACCATCGATGGTCTCATTAGGTGCGAGACTGGTTTTATATGGCATAAGGGTAAGGTGGTGGTCCTGGTAATTTGCTCCCACGCCAGGGAGATCAGCAACGACGGGAATTCCAAGACCCTTCAGACGACGCCCCTCTCCAACACCAGATCGTTCAAGGATTTGAGGCGTGCCCAATGCGCCGGCAGCGATGACAACTATTTTCCTGGCGGTAATGCGCGCGTGGGGATGTTTGCTGAGGCCGGTAAGAGGTCGATGAAGTACATTAGGCTCAACCTCAAGACCTACTGCGCGCCTGCCATCGAAGATGACGCGGCTGACTAGGGTTTCCGTGAGGACGTGAAGGTTAGGGTACTCTCCCTGTTCCATCGGATCATGGATGTACCTGTGTGCAGCATCTTGTCGTTCTGAAGAGCGTTAGCCCTTAATCCATAAGTGAGGTCTCTAAAACGAGTGGCATACTTCCGTCTGGGCTAACATAACGCTGCCAGCTTGAGAATCCATTATTTTGTTGGAGATCCTGAAGGTCGACAATCTCTGGCCAGCCCTGTGTTGAGGCAACTTCGAGAAATTCTCTCTCTGCACGAGTGGCTCGATAAGTTCCGCTTGATACATGGATGGGACCATCATAGCCATGAAGATTTCGATCAATAGTGGGATCATCCGAATGAAATGTCTCGAGCTAACATATATTAGGTTGGTTTTCTAAGCAATGTTCTGATGGGTGCTCACCTTCTTCAACAAGGGTAATAGGTCCTCTTGCGTCCAACCCTCGGTTTTGAAGCTATCAAAATCAACGCCCTGGGCCCTCGAGTACCTATAATGGTGAGAGAAGTTAAGAGTAATAGGGTGGGGAGGATTACATGCTAAAGTTTATAGATGATCCACCGCCTAGTATGCCTCCAGATGGTACTATCGGCTCTCTGCCAGCCAAAACATCGCTCTTATTCCCTTTGTAAAAGATTGCGGTCTTGCTGTCTGGTGCAAGATGTTTGAGGTAGAGTGCGGGAGAAGTGACGGTAAAGTCATTGTGGTTGTTTTTGCCGCCCTCAACCAGTAAAATAGACAGCGAGGGATCGAGTTTAGCAAGACGCCCCGCAATGACACAAGCAGCGGTCCCTCCTGGATATAGGCCAGGACGATTAGAATCAATTTATATCGACAATAATGCATGGTGGATATTAATCGACTTACCGCCAGCAATGAGAATATCTACCTCTGTTATGTGATCCGCAACATTGTTGGAGATAGTCATAGTGTCCAATTCGATTGTGTTGCCACACTTTTGATAGTAGAGAAATAAGGGGTGTAAAAGTGCGTATGGTGGTACTATCACGCATTTCTTCCGTGGAGGGAGGGCCGGGCTCAATACCTTTTATCACTGCCACCCCTTCCATCAACCATCGAGTCCGACTCCGTCTTGGCACCTAGACTCCTCTTTTCATGGCAGCAAATCTGCGGGGTAAAGATCAGGCGATCTGCAGCCAGATTGCGGGGAGATGACCTGATTGCGGGGGATTAAGTGGGGATAAGGGTGGTGGATAGCTATTGTGCGATTCGCACACGATCGTCCCAGGAACTCCACGCCAGTTCATGAAACGGCAATCGTGGGAATATGTATTTAGTAACCAGGGCCAATATTCAATGTATCGACTGTACGACGTCGCACTCATGCCGCCAGACGGACTGGCATCAAATAACGTGAGGGGAAACGTTGGTGGGGCGCGAGTAATGTGGAGCATGGCGATATAGAGAACTGTAGCTGAAGTGGACCATCTCCAAGGCGGCAAGAGTGCAGCAGTGACTGAGTTGTACATAAACCCGGGGAGGGTGACTGATAAAATATTAGAGCTCCTCGAACATTTTATTATCGAAGTTTGACTTCCGTATCTCTCCTTCAGTATTCTATCCATCATCATCATGGCTACCTCAAGCAATCAGAACAGAACGCCCCTCCTAATTATAGGAGCTGGAGCTTCAGGTACGCGAGATCGCTCAACTGCGATATGTAGAAGATATGGCTGCTATACAGACGGGCTAACAATACATTCCTAGGCATTTGTACCGCCATCGACATGATACGGAGGAACAAAAGTCGCGATTTTATTATCGTCGAGAAAGGTAGCCAAATCGGGGGGACTTGGAACGATAACAGATACCCAGGATGTTGCTGTGATAGTAAGCATATGTTCCAATGTTAATAACTGTAGCTTTTCTAACTTATTATAGTATGGAGTCATCTATACTCTTATTCCTTTGATCCAAATCCTGCATGGACTCGGGAATACCCAACACAGGAGGAGATCCTCGCATATCTGATCCGGGTGGCTCATACATGGGACCTCTATCAGAATATTCGTTTTAACACTGTCGTGGAAGAGGCGACATGGAATGAATCTCTCAAACAATGGTCGACCATTGTTCGCACCACCAGTGAGAAGGAGGCCGAATATTCCCCGTCCTACACAATCACAAGTGACTTTCTTGTGTCTGCAGTGGGACAACTTAATGTGCCCGCTTATCCGAGCATTGATGGTCTTGATCTTTTCCAAGGGAAAGTCATGCATTCAGCCCGGTGGGACCGGTCATTTGATTTGAAGGACAAGAGAATTGCAGTCATTGGCAACGGTGCCACAGCGGCACAAATCATACCAGCAATTGCTGAGACCGCCAAGAATGTCACAGTTTACCAAAGAACCCCAAACTGGGTGATTCCTCGAGGAGATAAGCCGATCAGCAAGACGATGCGATGGGTATACCAATATATCCCAACAATTCGTAAACGTTACCGCGCTGGTCTCATGGATTACCGCGAGAGTTTCTACGATGCAGCCGCCGTTGAAGACTCAGCCATGAATTCCATCTTCAAAAAGCTGTCACTTGATATGTTGGACCAACAGATACCAGAGAACGCTAAATTGAGGAAACAATTAACGCCCGACTATCCGCCCGGTTGCAAGAGGGTTATCATCTCAGATGATTATTTTCCAGCCATGAACAGGGCTAACGTAAGACTTGAAACGAGATCCATCGACGAAGTTTCCTCTACCGGTATCAAGGCTGGTGGCGAGGCCGAGGAGTTTGACTTGATAGTTCTCGCGACAGGATTCCGAACAGTTGATTTTATGTATCCCATCAAAATAACCGGTCTCAATGGACGGTCCATCGAAGATATTTGGAAGGATGGAGCAAAGGCTTACCTCGGCATCGCGGTGGAAGGTCTTCCCAACTTTGGGATGCTCTACGGGCCCAACACAAATCTGGGCCACAATTCTATCATCCTTATGATAGAAGCTCAATCTCGCTATATCAATACTTTGATTTCGGCAACCATGAAGGCGCGCGCCAGTGGTGGCACTCTTTCAATTGCGCCCACCCCGCAGCGGACCAAAATCTATAACGACGAAATCCAAAAGCGTCTCCAAAGCAGCACCTTTGCTAACGCGAACTGTCGGAGCTGGTATAAAACTGCTGATGGGCTGGTCACGAACAACTGGTGCGGTACTGTTATAGAATATCAAGAACGGACATCAGTGGTTGATTGGGGTGACTTTGTTGTGTCTGGGTGTAGAAAAGAGCAACTTCAGTCCCAAAGGCCGGCGCGCATTGGCCGGATAATCGAAGAGACTCAGGCCTCGAGCTTCATTTCACTGGGATGGGTGCTAACTGCCGGTGCAATCGTTTCGAGTGTGATATATACCAAAATGGGACTTTTAAAAGTCTTGTAAATTTTCAATCTACGAATGCAAATATCTTTTCACGTTTAACACTCCAATATGCAAAGGTCTGCGAATGTATGACGACTGAACGACCGTAACTTGCGTAAATATATTGATGGAAACCTATAAAAACGTCTAAAGTAACTGGCCTTGGCATAGTAGGCTTGTACGCGGTTGAATAAAAAACGGCACAGTTCGCCATCAAAAATACTCATGCTGCACAAAAGTCTGAAGGGTGGCTGTAGACGACAACATTGATTACAGCAACTAAAATATGAGTAAAGGCGTTCAGTTACCCAGAGCTGCAATTAACAGAACAGCTACCAACAAATGAAGCCGGAGCGATAGGTTTTATGCCTGAGTACTACTAGAAATGTACTAAGAACCGCGCCACTTATTGTTTCGACTGTATAGCTGGCTGATGCGTACTCAGCTTAAAGTAAGGTATTTGCCGTCTATGGAGAACAAGTGTAGTGCTTCCCCGCCTTCTGGGTGCACATCGGTCCCCGCTCTGGAGAATAGGCTCATGACTTTGTCGCACTGACGATCTAGGCCCGAATTACTTACGTGCGAATCGCACACAATCATACCCGCCGATGTAGCTCTACGTTGAAGTATAAATTGAAGTGAAGAAGAGAAGACCTGCGCGATTTATACAATCTTGCCCCTTTACTACAGCTCCCAATTAGATCTTACTTAAAGTCAACATCAAAATGGCAGCATATAATCCTGAGTGGCTCGAGGTACTGTTTTACCACGTCTTACTCTTTTATTGACAAGGTGCTAACTAATACTTAATGGTAAGTTCGAGAAAACCCTGGGCATGCGTCCAGTGCTCAGCGGAAGCATTGAAGATATGGTCGGGCAATATGGCAGTATTGTAACCTTGGCTAAAAGCCAATTGCCGGCTCAAGATCCTTTGGTGACTGCTAGTAGGTGCAACACAGAATTATAAAAGATGAACTAATGCTAAGTTCGATCAGCGGATCATCAAATCAAAGACGTCGTGACGGTACGTGTTTATCAACCTGAAGTATCTGCTGCAGGTGGTAAGTTGCCGGTCTGCCTTTACAGCCACGGTGGGGGGTGGTGCTTGGGGGATCTGGAGGCCGAGGATCCTTTATGCCGAGCCATTTCCCAGTTCTCCCCCTGCATCGTGGTCTCAATCGACTATCGTTTGGGGCCCAAGAGCAAAATGCCAACCATGATAGACGATTGCATGGCCGCGTGGGAGTGGGTCAGTGTTACTACATAATTGTCCTAGTGGGATAGAGATGCTAACGATTGATACATCACAGGCCTGGAATGCGGCGAATGAACTGGGTGGAGATCAAACGAGATACTTCGCAGCAGGAGGGTCTGCGGGAGGAGCACTATCTTTCGGCATTGCGGAGAGATTAATAGCAGATGGCAAGAGAAATCAGATTTCTGGCATTGTTGCCCTAGTGCCAGCCACCTTACATCACTCAAACGTCCCAGAAGAATATGTCTCTACATACACTGCAGCCAACGGAAATGCCGAGAACACTCCTGTCATAAACAAAAAGACAATGGAGACTTTCTACCGTGAGCTTCCCTATCCTTCCCAATATTTGTTGAATACTGATATCTCTCAGACGCTATCGACAGTGACCCTGCCGACCCTGTTCAATTCCCTGGCTTGAGTACAAATTTAGCGTCTTTCCCCCCTACCTATATCGCTACGTGCGAATTCGATCCCCTTCGTGGCGACGGAAAGGTGATGGAGATTGCCCTCAAGAACGCTGGCGTGAAGGTGTGGTCCGATTACTATGAGGGATATCCTCATTACTTCTGGATTTTTTCCTGTCTGAGTGATAGCAAGCGGTTTGTTCAAAATGTGATTGCGGGTATTCATTGTATCTTGGGATCATAGGTAGAAGTGTTAGAGAATAAGATATTTAGAGTCGAGACTAGTATGTAAAGCTAGAGATCCGTGGACTAAACATGCGACTTATCTTCGTGGATAATTCTTCACTGCCGCCCTAAATTACTTGCGTACTTACCAATGATAGAAAAAGCAGTAAAAAATAACAAAAGCAAACAACAGGGGGCATTCACTGATGATCACCCACCCAACTAACGCGAATCGCCTCCATGGACTGTTCGTTTTGGTCGTCCTTGGGTCTGACGATTTGGCTCTTTAGCTTGAATGGGTCGTAGCCAAAAGCAGATTCTCACTGAAGGCCAGTCACGTAGTAGTTGAAGTTGCAGAAACCACCCTGAGGACCATCTGAAACATCCACCTTGCTAGACGCTGAAGCAATAACAGCGCCACTTTGATCCAAAATCTCGAGTTTCTGTGGACCGGTTACCATGCCCCCGACTGCATTGTAATTTAAGCCTTCATGGGCCAGAACCTTGCTTAAAACCTGGCCACCACTGGAGACTTGAATGCTTATTCCTTCAGTTGTCGGGGGAAGGACGACGGCATAGTTGACTGAATTTATTGCCGCCCCTGAGCCGCGCAGTCCAGTGTCACAGGGAGCCAAGACGCCTCGGTACCACAGAGCACCAATTGGACTATCACCGCTGGGCTTCATCTGACTAGCATCTTCCCCGTCTTTGAACGCATTGATAAATGAGGTGATTAAGGGTTGCCATCCATCATGAGGATAGGTCTCCGAGTTTCCATATTGAAGAATTTCTTCAGTGAGCCCTTCGGGCCAGCATTGGCCAATATAGTGGCTTTCCCCGGCATCATTCTCACATTAAGTTAACTAGCTGATATATGTAGAAAGGGTTAAGGGACTTACCCAAGTAATGACCTCAGTTAGCTCAGGTGCTAAGGAGAGAATTTGTGTCATTCGTTCAGGGAGATTGACCTCGCCAGAGCGATACCAAGAATCACCACAGCAGTGCTTATACTGGAGTGTAGATAATCCTGCTATACGTTAGAATATCGCTGGTTTTCCTCGTCTGAATTTAGATATAGCTCTTCTCACTCACCCATCATGTAAGATTTCCCTGCCCCATCTGCCGCTCCCTTAATTGCCGCGTCCTTCTCTGAGGTAACATTCACTGGGGTATCTGATGCCTCGGGCCAAGCCGTTTCCCAGGTGAAGACACCATCAATCGCATCTCCCCATTTTTGGAAGAAAGCAGTAGGATTGCTGTAATAATCTGCGTCGCCTTCTAGATTGGGAAGTAGGTAGACGTTGTTCGTTTCCTTAAAGTTCCGCCACACATCCGGGCCGAGGGAGCCTCCGCTGTACGAGGAAACTACTGGGAGATTTTTAGGTCCATAAGTCAAGTATGCAGCCTGGTCCCTCCAGAGGTTGAAGAACTCCTGGTGTGCTGCGATGTCGCCGGCCGCATAAAAGTCGAAGCTGAGAAATAGCTTGAATGGCTTATCCTTCGCATAATCAAACAACTGCTGCAGAGTATCTTTTGAAAAATCCGCCCCTGGAGCTCCAACATTCACTGCAAATGCGTCGAGTCCAACTGCTATGGCTTGATCGATGTCTTGTTGGGCGTGGTCAGTAGTCGAATCGAGAGTTGAAAGCTGTCAAGTTAACCACCACTCAACGCCATGCATGAAAATATGAATGCTCTAGTTGTTTCTACAGTGAGGGGGCATACCATGTAGTGGGCAAACACCGATTTGGCGTCGACCATCGAATGAGACAACCAGCTTGATACAGGCAGCACGGCGGCCAAGCATATTTTTATCGATCCTCTCATGTTGACGTTCTTAACGAAAGTAAAGGTGTAGTCGCAATTAGGTGGCAATATATTTCAACGCTGTTCGAAAGGGAGTGAGAGAACATCCCCCGTTAAAACGTTCATGTCGTTAAATATATAAGATTTTTGTTAAGCTATTTGACAACTGTGGATAGATTAAGCCTACTAAAGATCTACAAAAACTATAAGCACTAGGTTAAAATGCTCGCAACATTAGATGCTATACAAAGGGCCGATGTCTTAATTAGTGGAGTAGTTGGGATTAACCCCTATTAGGCATAACCCCGCAACTAGGATTTGCATTAGCGCTACCACAAAACTCCAAGGAATGCCAGTAATGGAGATCGTACTTTTCTCTCTAGCGAGGATTTAAATACATGTCCATTACTGGTCGAGCTGGGGAGAAAATCACGGAGTCGTTTCAAAGTTCCTTGGGACAATCGGCCCGTTATCGTTTAGAGTACAGTACAAATATCACCTATCAATACTGAGAATGCTAGGCCAACAACTATAAACAAGGCACTAAAACCAACTCTCGTCGCCATGATCTATGCAGATCTAAACGTCTAGACGAGCTAACTAAAGCTAGTGACGCCTTTCTAAAGAGATGGGAGTTCGGATGGGGCTACAAGGAGATGAGAGAAAAGATATGAGAGAATACCATGAGGGTCGGACCGAGGTGGGGCCGAGGGCCTGCCAAAACAGAGCCTACCCACTTACCGCACGCCATTCGGGTAGGGTAATTAGATAAGACACCAATGGCCATTGAACGGATCTGGAGCGGATGGTTGTTGACACTAGAGAGTAGAGGAGGTTGCGGTAACGTTGCAATACACCCCCTGCCAGTATCCCGGGTCGTCGATGTGAAGTCCACCGGGTGCAATTCGGCCCGTACTTGTTACGGATGCGCTTGACGTCCAACAGAAACTGACCCCCACGGCGTTTGACTTCTAGGTTGCAGTACTTTTGATACTAGTTGGCGGCGGCTGCAAGTTTGGCCCAGGGAATTGTGCAAGCGGACTCAAGTACATTACTCAACTATCTACTGCTTTACCATACAATGGCATACTCGAATAGCGGTGGCGGCGTGGTTGCTCTACCATCGCCAACACATGTTCGCCATGTTGGTGGGTTTCCTTGGCGTTGTTGTGTATCGGAAGCCGATACACAACAAGTGAACGGACTGCCAGGGGGAGTTCGGTTTGAAATCAAACTTGCCTAATTAGGGGAGTTCGGTTTGAAATCAAAGTGGTGCAATTATGGGAGTTCGGTTTGAAATCAAACTTACACTGCAGACGAGTAACTCCAACGCCGGATTGCTGACCAATTTCCACACGAAACCTCTTTCATTATAATGCGGCTACCATCCCGACCCTTAGAAAGGAGTAAGCAAACTAACTTACATTATGGCCCCTCCAACAGTAGTTCTCATCACTGGCGTCGGCAGAGGTATGTTCCACATCATCTTTCGAGAATGGCCCCTTTCCGCTATTCTTACCGTCCTAACACCGTTGGATTGTAGGCATCGGAAAGGCACTAGCAGCTGCTTATCTCTTGCATCCGGATCATATTGTTATTGGGACTCTTCGTGACACCAAGACTCTGCAGGCGGAGGAGGTGAGGAGTTTGCCTGTAGGAAGCGGCTCAAGTATACTACTTGTCGATATCGAGAACACGAGCCTTACGGATCCAAAGAAAGCCATCGAGAGTGTTGAAGCTACGGGAATCGACCATATCGATATCGTCATCGCCAACTCTGGCGTCTCTATTGGCGCCGGTCCCCTAGAAATCGCTGACCTCAAAGCCTTCGTAGATAGTTTCAACATCAACGTCTTGTCTGGCGTTGTACTATTCCAGGCAGTAAACAAACTACTCACAAAGTCAAGCGCCCCGAAGTGGATTTCGGTCTCGAGCCGAGGTGGTTCCACCTCCGCCCCACTGCCTTGGTATCCGTACGCGGCTGCTTATTGCATGTCAAAAGCCGCTCAGAATTGGTTCACACAGTAGGCGCTAATCAATAATAGTCCATCAGTTGGCTACGACTAATCTGGTTTGCAGGACCCTTCATGTAGGGAATGCGTTACTCACCGCTTTTGCGATTCATCCGGGGTAAGTCATTCCGAAACAGTGGAAAGTTTATCGAGGATTAAAGAACAGCGCTGACATTCATTCCCACCACACAGATTCGTTTTGACAGACATGGGAATCGCAGCAGCCACTGGTGCTGGCATAGACTTGCCTGTCACTTCGGGCGAGGAGAGTGCCAATAAGATCATAGATCTAATTAGCTTAGCAACACGGGAGAGTCTTTCGGGGAAGTTCCTCGATGTCGACACGCGTGAGGAGATCCCCTGGTGAAAACTGGCGATATTATCTACGGTTAGAGTAAATAGAAGAATATAGTCTTGCTTTGCAACTGTTCATTTAATAATATACTGGCTTGTGTATGGCAGAGCGGGCGGGAGGGATACCCAATCTCTTAAGTTTATGGTCGTATGTGATAATTACTCTCATGTTCCGGTACATCTAGATTTCTGGCAAGAAACCTGCCACTAAACCAACATAACAGTTGGTTTAGTGCCATTTCGCTAATTAGCTGATAGTCACCGCTCTTACGCCCACTATGTGTGATAGCGACCATTTCCACTTGTTTAGAAAATAAGTATCATTGTAATCGAAGAATTCTGTTTCGAAATTCCAGGGTCAATTATGCACATCACGTGGTACCCCACGCCCGGAACATCGTTCACCCTTCCCGGCGGCCTCGCCCACCCGTCCCACCATAAAGCTTGCTTCCATACATGCTGACCAGCTCCACGATCCAATCCAGCGCCTCACAAGCCGCACACACACACAAGCGCAAGTTGCAACTGCAACAAACCCGACACAGCAGCGATGTCGACCACGCGCCTCACATTCCTATACCCGCACCTCTTCCGCGCCGTGCGCCGCGTCGAGTGTCCTGGGCCTGGGGCCGCGGTGCGCCAATGCGGCGCTGGGGGCAAGCAGAGGAGAGCGGGGTTTGCGAGGACAGCTGGGGGGAGGGCGAAATTCGCGGAGAGGAGGGGTAAGGGTGTTGAGCCCATTGTCGAGGGTGAGAAAGAGGGGATAGAGGGGGCGGAGAAGAAGCTAGAGGGCACTGGGGATGAGGGACGTGTGACGAAGGCTGAAGTGGATGATACCGGCGATGCGATTGCGGAAGGGGGGGTCCTGGCTGCAGATGCGGCGAGGGAAGAGGGCGATGCGACCGCAGCACCAATTCAGGCAGTGGCGAAGGAGAACGCGGAAGCGGAGACGGACAAGGACAGAGACAATCCCACGCAAACTAGCGATGACGCACCAGCTCCCAATGCCAATCGCGACACTCCTCTGACAGACTCGGTCCTCCACATGGATCCCCCACTCGAGAGCCTTATTGGCAGCCTTCCGCACCTCGCCCCCTCGCCGTACGTGCACCACTTCGACTCCTATACTTTGACGCAGCGGATCGCCGAAGGGGGTTTCACCTCCGCGCAGAGCGTGGAGGCGATGAAGATTGTGCGGGCGCTGCTCACCGCCAACCTGGACATGGCGAAAGATGGGCTGGTGAGCAAGAGCGACGTGGAGAACGAGACGTACCTCTTCCAAGCGGCGTGTTCGGAGCTTCGAACGGAGATCCAAAATGCGCGGAAGGCGAGCGCGGAGGGGATGCGGCTACGGCGGACGATGCTGCAGAATGAGGCCGATATCTTGAACCAGAAGATGACGCAGGATTTGGCGACGCTGAAGGATGAGTTGAAGGAGATGTTTAATGATCGCAAGATGGAGGTGCGGATGGAGCACTCCAATATGGAGAGCCAGGTATGTCTCCCTTCAACCGCCCCCCCTCCTCCCCGAGCAATGTGTTTGCTAACCCATCGTAGATCCAGGAACTTAGCTACAAGATCACCGTTGCGCTCAACAGCGATACCAAATCCGAGGTCGAGGGCGTGCGCTGGATCCTGACGCGCCGCGCCGTGCTGGCTATCGTCTTCATGGCATTCGTCGTGCTTTCTAGTCTGAGGCTTGCGAGTTATCGCAGTCAGGAGGCCGCCCTGGCGTTGCAGAAGGCCGAGAGGAAGGAGGAGCTGCAGCGTCAGGCGGCGGAGAAGCAGAGGGAGGCGGGGACACAGACGGAGGAGGCGATATTAGCGGCGGAGGGGGTGAGCACGAGCTAGGGTTGGGGAGGTGTATTGGGTTGTATTGGATAGATACCCTAAGGTTGCTGATGTAGGAGTATATACTGTGTTGTATTTGGTTACATAGGATGTGATGTGGGTTACTTATAGACATGTATGGGAAATAAGACGAATTAAGAAGACAACGTGGTCGTCTACCTACTCCACCCTCCAGCCTTCATGCACAATATTAGGAGCCTGGGAACTCCTCTCGACGAGATCGAAGAGACGTCTCCAAATACAACCAGGGTCGCATCAAAGAGAGTTTAGGCGAGAACAACAGGTGGTATCATTGTTGCCATAATTCTAGCTAAACACCGAGCTCGAAATCCATCCTTCTACACTTGTAGTGCCCCTTCCTCTTGGGCCGGATTTCCCAATAAGCCCGCCAAATGTCGTCAGATATCCCCTTCTCTATCCTTTTATACTCCTTAAAATTGCCTCACTACGGCCCTCCCCTTTCCGCTCAATCAGCTGAGGCATGCCGTAAACGCCGTACGCAGTTCATCGTTCAACCTCTCATTAACCCAACCAGAAAGCGTCGCTGCATCGGCCCCGCTTCCCTGCTGTCCGCCGGCACGGTAGTACTGAGCAACCCAGGTCTTGATATCCGTCATCTCAGGCCACGCGTCCTTTGGTTGGCGGCGACAAGTATTCAGCTGCGTAAAGCCGACACCGAATGTCAGGTCGTCTACGTCCTGCTCCACAACGACTGCGTCATCCGCAACAGGCATCGGCGCATTCACCAAGAGGTTGATGAGTGTCCCTGCGGTGAGTGTCCAGCCTTTAACGTATTTCGAGGCGAACTTGTCAGAGTCGGTGAGCGTCTTTGTGAGAGAGATGGCAGCCGTCTTGCGGTCGATCGGCTTGGCGAGTTGCTGCGTAAATGGAAGGATGATGGTGAGGTAGAGAGGGACGTAAGCATCTCCTTGAATGCTGTCGGAAGCGGCGATGAAATAGTCTGCGCCGAATCCATGCTTGGGGTCGTTGAGAGCAGAAACGTGGTGGTAGAACCGCACAAATCGAAGTTTGAATGCGTCAGTCACATTCGGCGCTGATAGGCGTGAATAGACGAGTTGAAGGATGGCAGGGAAGTATGTGACCAGGGTTTGGCTATTAAGGGTATACGTTAGCAAAATGTTAACCCTTGGATACAGAAGCGACCTACCCGTTGAAGGTCGAAACAACGCTCTCCAAAATGTCGAATGCATATGACTCGAGCTTGGCTTTCTTAGTTATAAGGTTCTGGAATACTCCAAGGACTGCCTCGATTTGGTTGTTGGCCACGATATCCTGAGCACCACGAGGGATGATGGAGCACAAAAGGCGAGACAAGGCTGGCACATTGCCCTTGGATACCCACAGATCCGGCATAAGAATTGGGGTAATCAGAGCTTTGTAGTATTCAGAAAGAGCTTCCGAAGGTCTCGACTCCAAAAGTGCAGCAAACAACTGGAATACGTATGGCTTGAATTCTTCTCCTAATTAGCATTGGTCTCGGAGAAATGGGAGTTTTACTAACCCTCAACGTCGTTGGTTAGGATTCCGGCAAATGGCGCGTACAGGGCTTCCTCGAACCTTTCTGGCTGGGAAGGCGCACCATATCTAGAAACGTCAGCAAGCAATATTGGGTAAGGACATCTCATAAGGCAACTAACCTGATTAGGGCGCCCAGTGCTTCGAAGTGGTAGTAGTAGAATCGTGGGTTGCTGGGGTTTCGGCTGATGATTTCCGTGATATTGATGAGATGTTGAAGGACTGTGTCTGTGATTGGGATAACGCCTTCTCTAATTACGATCAACACTCTCATAACACAGCGCATCAGGAATTCATTCTCTTGGATCTTTTCTGGCGCGGCATCTTTTTCGATCAAATGGAACAAGTGCTCCACAAGGTCTTTCGCATATGGCTGGACTTGATCCTTGCCAAAAACGTTCTTCCCAGAGTCATCGACCAAGCTTAACACCCGCTCCACAGCAATCGAAGCATAAGTGTAGACGACGTAATTGGGAGAAGCCAGATTTTGGACAAGAGGTGGGAATGCGGCCTGCCACTGTTCGTGCGTCAACTGGCTTCTGAAGGTGTAAAGGTAATTGATGGCATCCACTTTCAGGATTGGCTCGACGCCCTCGGAATTCAAGAGATCGCTTGCGATGTTATTCTGGAAGAACTCCACCACATTTAGCAGCTGGTTCGTTGTCTTAACTCCGTGGCTAGAAGTTGATGCTCCTCTTGCTGCAATTGCAGAGAATAAATAAATGGCGGCATCTTTGGAGCGCCACTCATTTTTGGGGTCTTGAGCGTACTTTGCAAAGTAATGCTCGACGTATTTTCCGACAACCTTGGTAAGGAGAGCTTCAAAATGGCCCAGGAGGGTCCTCAGAAATTCTGTTGCTGCTCTTCTCCTAGTGTCAATATCTGAACCCTCGAGGTTTTTCCGAATGTACTCAATCGGCTCATCTTCGAATTGCTCAATGTCGG
Organism: Pseudogymnoascus sp. BL308; assembly: GCA_001630595.1. Taxonomy (NCBI): domain Eukaryota; kingdom Fungi; phylum Ascomycota; class Leotiomycetes; order Thelebolales; family Thelebolaceae; genus Pseudogymnoascus; species Pseudogymnoascus sp. BL308. The sequence goes on along the minus strand of LMYD01003124.1, from coordinate 42,649 downwards.
ATTCTCTTAAGCTTACACTGGGAAGTATAGCTTTCTCAACAACTTGCTCGAGTACACCCTCGTTGTTAAAGTTCTCGGCGTGTTTCTTTATCCCACAAACTGCAGTTAGGAAGTGCAGCCCTTTGCTGATAACGAGGTCGTATTTTGTTTCTTGGCCGATGGTCGTGAGAAGGTTCCACACACTGGTAATGAATGGTTGAAGGAGCTCTCCAAAGGCGTCCTCGTACTTCTGGACGTACAGCACCAAAACTTCGCAGATATCTGTCTTCACAAACTCTAGTGGCCCGGCTTCGGTATCGTCATCTGTGTGTAAGTGGGGGTTGTCGTAAGTGAGGTATTTCTGTAGTAGCGTGGTAATAGATTGGAGGTTGTCCTCGAAGGCTGGTGGGAGATCCTGGCACGATAGATCGTAGAAAAGCTTCACCAAAAGGTTCATGGTTGCGAAATGCTCCTTCAATGCAGCTGCATTGTCTTTGTTGGCCTCGATCTGCCTATCGGTGCTCTGTCATAAGATTATCGCCTTAGATTATCACCCCTATAAATTTTGTTCGCGGATTGAATTCATACCACAAGTAATTGCAAGAATGGCTCGGCGAACTTCCCCAACACATGGTTGATCTCCGCAAAGAGGTCGTCTGAGCGGAAAAGCGGCCGCCAGCGCCTGAAAATCGAATGTGCAACCTCTAGAACTCCGTTATTGACCTTTGCGTTATCAGGTGTCAGGCGAGAAACGAGATCCTGGTCATAGTTAGAATCAAACGGCTTCTATGCAGGCGTGGACAAAATTTACATCGACAAGCGTATCCCAACGCTGCCAGAAGTCCGAATCCGCAATCAAACTGATCGCTTCCCCGAGCTGTGCTTGTATGGATGACGGCACTCTTATCATAAGCCCAATAAGCTCATTTTTAATCGTAACTACCGTCGACTCAGGAAGTTTATAGCGGCCTTCTTCGTCCTAAAATGAATTATTAGAACGGCCCTCGTGAATGGGCGACTAAACTTACCACATAGTTAAACCGGATATAGTTCTTGAAGCATAGAGCACTTGATAGTCTGGTATTCAGAGGAAAGGACTCAGAAGCTACTATCTGCAAGAGCGACAGCGAAAATTCCGGCTTCTCCTGCTGTATTTTCAATAGTTCCGCCTCAGCTTGTCATGGTCAGCACATAATGGTCAACTGTAGAGATAAACATATGTACCTTGTTTATGCTGCCGCGGATCCAAAGTAGCTTGGAGAAGCTGCGCAACTGTCTGGAGTTCAGCATCCATGTTAAGTATATTCAAGAATATACGTTGTTGAATGGTCTGGGAGTAGTTCAACAAGCACAGTTGTTATATTTGTATGCTTCCGCTTCTCTCGAAACTAAACACAAACAGCGGCAACCAGAGTGCGGGCAGCAACGTCGGGTAAACTATTTTTCCGGACGGATGACTAAGCCACATACTAAGAGATCTCGACATTTTGGTCGATGATCATGCATCGTCAGGGTTACACAGCTACTTAGTGAATAGCTTTCAAACTGGTACAAGGTCTGGTTGGAGTGGGAGAATGCGGTTTTGTATTGGAATCTATTTCAGGATCGCCGACAAGGCATAACCCCTTTTTTATGATGTTAATTTTATAACTGCTTCTTTGAGATCGCCATGTTTCCTTATTCCCTTCAAGGTGACCTTACCTTATCTATAGAGTACAAGGTAGATAAGCTCTTTTGCCGACCCTTGTGAAATGAGTCCAGGACTGGCCTCTTATCCCCGCTTCGCATCCTTATCTTTTCAACATCAATGTCGTGCTTATAAAAGCTTCATACCTACCAATCTTGACGCGCACTCATGTGTCTCGACCCTCCTGTGGTAAGCCCCTACTGTCCTTTCGCGTTATTTGCTCGAGCCTTGCCTGGCGAGTGTATGTACGCAGTACTAGTCCGCCAAGTCAGGCTACATTGCCGGCGGCAGCAGGTGCTTGGATAAAGGCGGATGCACTGCACTCTAGCTGGAGAGCTCGTGGCTGACTTCACCCATTGCAGATATCACCGTCTCGCCGGAAGTCCGATAGCAGGATCTTATGCCTCCACCCTCCGGGCACGTAGCGCAGACTCCAGAACCGAAGAGTACGGGTCTTGCAGGAGTCTTCAAAACCTTGACTGGGCAAAAGACGAACAGAGGTCTTCCAACGTCGCCCTACTCTCCCTCTTCGATACCGGTTACGACTGTTCAGCTTGCGCAACAATTGAATGGACCAGATACATCGAGAGGGGCAATCTATGGCGGCCCGTCGGAGTATGAGGAGCTGTACGAGAAGCTAAAGCCCGACAACTCTTTTGCGGATAGGCTTGCGGCGGCAGATGCCCTCCGGCTTGCCGTTACAGACTATCCTCTGAGTGGTGTTACTAGCATATGGTATGCTGCGAAGGACCTCATATCTCCCGAAAATCCACCCGACGTTCGCCGTACTGGATTTGAACTCTTGACGGCATGTGTCAAGCATTCTGCTGCGACAGATTTGGAGAGAAAGGAGTATTTCAACACATTAACGGCACCACTAGACCCAGATGATTACCATCTGCAGCTAGCTGCTGTGACCGAGCTGGCAAAGAATGGGAAAGACCTCTCGGGCTTTCATTACGATGCAATCCCACTCCTTACTCGGTGGCTACGAATGGCTTTCGAAGCATTCGAACGTGCACGCAAATCGCCGAGGCAATCGTCCAACAAATCCGCCCAACCGAAGGTGCCGTTGGGCGAGGAGACGAATATCCACCAGCTTTTTAATCTCATCGTTAATGTCATCAAATTCAGTTTCAATGTCTCAGACGATGACGAAACTGGAGCTCTCATCGATGAGATAATATACATCGCGGTGCACGCAACATCTCCAAACGAAATTCGCGCCTGTGTACGAATGCTTGATGCAATTGTAACATATGGCGCAATCCCGAGCGATAAACTGAAGGATTTTGTATCGGTGCTCTGCTCTGTACACTTTATGGTTCGAGATATTAGGCGGGAGGCATGGCAAACGATTGGAAATCTGTGCAGGTCTCACAATGGCCATACCACAATTTGGATCCTTCTCGACGTCCTTCGCCGTCCGGACATGAACCAAAAAAAGACGCAGGCGGTTGTCCGAGAAGTTCGCGGGTCACTCTCCGTGCTCGAGAGAATCATAGGCAAAAGTGGAAGAGGAGGCTATCCGCCTGTGCCGTTTGGCCTTCTCATGGACGCGCTCTCCAACTCGTTGACTATTGACCAACCCAAGGTGGATCAAGACATAATGCACCTTATTTTATCTCTATTTGGAGAGGACGAGGCTTCACTAAACTCTGATATATTGGAGGAAGACTGGACTAAAATGTTCGACATAGTGTCTAGATGCGCTGTTCGCACATTAGAAACATCGGACGGCAAGGCTATAAGCAAGACCGCGCTGCCATTAACCGCGCCTTCGCCTGCGTCATCTGCCACCGATAGCTCCGCTCATATCGCGACTGGCATAGCTCAAACGTTTTATGAGCTAATAACTAGAGTGGAGTACCTTCTGCTATCGATGGAAGCTGACGATTTCATGCAAAGGGAGAGCTGTATTCTGTTCTTCTCGAGGGTATCAGTCCACATACCCGACTCGTGTGCTAAGTTGGTAATTCGGTATTACATCGACTTTCGATTCTGCTACCCTTCGGACAGCAACTGGGAGCTTAATGTCAAAACACTACTAGATACTTTCTTCTTAAACAGAAATCGGCAGACAGAGACACGACTACAAGCTCTCCAAGCAGTCACCGATGTCTATGACCTGGTTGAAATGATGGAGGAATATAATGACACGGACCGGAAGCAAAATTTGGTCGCGGCTATTCTCGGTGGCTTAGCAGACGAGAATGATCTCGCTGTCGTTCATGATATTGTGGCTTTTGCAGTCACAGTTTGCGACACGGCAGAGCAAGACGAGTTTGAGTTCATCATCAAGCAATTACACCAGTGTGTCAACAACGATCGATTGAATTCCCCACTCTTCCCACAGGCTTCCCGCCCGTCTATACAGTCCAGTCGATCCACTGGTGCGCTCGAGAACCATGCTCCACCGTCGGCACCATCCGGTATTATCACAAGAGGCATCATCCAAATATTCATGAGAACTATGGATAGCTCCGCAACAAAATGTCTTCGGGCTTTCGATGAAATTCTTTGGGTTGTTCGAACTAGTTCCTGTGATACAGAAGCCCGCCTTTCCGCCTTGAGGATGCTTTTCCGCCTCCGTGCCGATTGGGCAAACCGGATCTTCCTTACACCATTCACAGAGTCGGAAGCTTTAGCAGCACTACTCTATCGTACGCCCGCGTCATTGGCCAAGAAGCAAGCAGCTGATGAAGCTCAGCAAAGCCGACCAACACGAACAGAGGATTCCCGCGGAATAAGAAGTACTTCTTCAGGCCAGTCGTACACACCTGCCTCGGCTGCAAGAAGTGCCAGTGGTGTGAGCCGCACCCTTCAGCGTAACCATCAGATGTGGATGACACCAGACCCCGAAGCCCTTCCGGAACAGCTATCAGACAAAGCAAGCCCTATACTAGTGTCCATCGACTATGATCATGCAGAAAAAACAGATGCAGACGAAAGCACCAGCCACAAGGCTATGGAACGGAGATCCCTTAAAATAAATGTCTGGCTTGAAATTGTCATCGGCCTTTTACAGCAAGGGTGCGACTGGGAATTGTACAGCTATATCCTCGTCCACTTACCATCACAATTGGCCAACCATGCACTTTTCAAGGGAGCTGTGCCTCAGGTGAAGCACCTTCGAGGCCTTCTCTGCGAACAAATTAAGAACGGTAGTTTTTACGAACCTCCTGTGTCTTCGGGGCTGCGAAAATCCGACACTGCCATCTGCGTGCTTCAGGCACTTGCTATGGTCATGAGCTATCACCAACATTTTTCACGCAGCGAGGAGGATGAGCTTGTTAAGTCTCTCATCCATGGTGTTGGTGCCTGGGAACGAGCAGCAAAGTTCTGCATCCACGCACTATCAATCTGTTGCCACGAACTTCCTGCATCAATGAAGCTTGTGTTAGGTAGCATTTTGGTCAAGATGTCTCAGATTATCACGCAATCTCATGTTGCTGTCCATATCCTTGAGTTTTTAGCCTGCCTTGCACGGTTGCCCGATCTTTACTCAAATTTCAGGGACGATGAATATCGCACCGTGTTCGGGATATGCTTCCGCTATCTTCAATATGTACGGGATCAAAATTCCAAGTCAATGTCGAATAGGAACAGCACGGTTTCAAGCCGCCCAGCAAGTTCTGCTTTGGATCCATCAGCCGCAATGGGGGATGGTACTAAACCAGACAGCAACGCCAATACTTCCAATGACCTGCCCCAGTATGTGTTTACTTTGGCATATCACGTCATTACCTACTGGTTTTTGGCTTTACGTGTTTCAGATCGGGGAAGTCATGTTAGTTGGATAACAAAAAATCTGGTATGGACAGATGATTCTGGCAAACAGCGGCTGGATGAGCAAGCGGAGGTGACCCTGGACTTCATGCGCAGAACGGCGTACGCAGATGTCGACGAATCAAAGGGGGATCCTGGCTTTTCGTCAAAGAACCACGACGAGGTCCTCAAATCCCGCTGGATTATGGGCCAGAGTGTGATCACCGTCGAACAAGCCACAAGGAGTGGCTGGGCGCAAATCACAAAGAGACAGCCATCTGCCACTTCACACTATATGATTCACCAAAATTATGAAGCTCCACGAGCCCATCAAATATTGAGCCCGACTGATGGTGTGCGAGATCCGAGTCGTCCAAACAAGAACTGCTTCCTTCCAAGCAATCTCCCTGTGCAACTATTTGCGCCTACTTCTAGCTCCATGCAACCCATACACCTACCAGATGACGACATGATCAAACGTGCAATTTCCAGCCTCGATCGCACTTCTACAGTTGATGGTCACAAGGTTGGCATCGTTTATATTGGCCCAGGGCAGAGAAGCGAGAAGGAAATATTGCCGAACATCAGCGGCAGCACTGATTATATGGCCCTCCTAGCCGGTCTAGGCACCCTAACAAAGCTCCAGCAAGCGACCTTCAATACACAAGGATTGGACAGAAATAACAACACAGATGGAGAGTTCACGATTTGCTGGCGAGACCGTGTAACCGAGTTGGTGTTCCATATTACAACCATGATGCCTACCAATCTCGAGCACGATCCTCAGTGCATCGGTAAGAAGCGCCACATCGGCAATGACTTCGTCAACATAATCTTTAACAACTCTGGCAACCCGTTCGATTTCAACACTTTCCCGTCGGAATTTAACTATGTCAACATCGTAATCACGCCAGAATCACGCCCCTCGTTTGTTGCTACCCGTGATCGGAGCAGCGTTGATCCTAATACCTCGTTTTACAAGGTTCAGGTCTTGAGCAAGGAAGGATTCCCAGAGGTCTCTCCTGCATCCGAAACTAAAATCCTGAGACTGAAAGCGCTCCCCGACTTCATACGTTTGCTTGCACTTAATGCTTCCGTGTTTTGCCTTGTATGGGCCAACAGGCATGGTGGCGAGTATATCTCATCATGGCGCAGCCGGTATCGGGAAATACAACGATTGAGGGATAAATACAAAAACGCTAGCACTTCAACAACGTCGCCTCCTGGCACTGCGCCTCAGCAGGCACCATCAACAACTGATAGTTCAAGGAGCGTCAGAGACAGTTTCACAACACTCCGAAGGACGTCAGTGGCAAACTTCTTAACTAATATCAACGACCATGACCGGCCAGCAAAACCACCGTCCACCACTGAGTCCGATAACGAACCGCGACATGGAGACGATGAAAATATGGTTGGGGCACTAGATTTTTCAAAATGGGCATCATGACACAAGGAACAGGCAGATATATAGTAGGGAGACGGCGCATGGATGTCTAGATATACCACAAAAGCAATTTGTTTCTCTTCTTTATTTTAGCTTCTCTGTTTAAGCTTTAATATAACAATAATATTTACACATGTCCCTGTACTCCTCTTTGTTTGGTGAGTTGTGAAGGTGGTCTTTATTAGCAGTATGAGAAGTTTCCCATCTACCTACCCCCTTTTTGACGTACCACCAAGTTCATCTGCCATAATATCAAGCTTTTCCTATGCTTGGCTCCCGGTTCCATAGCTCTTAATTGAACTGAGATAGGAAAGTAGTAACTATAATATAGCCCTTGGAGCGTAGGCAATCAAATGCTAGATGCTCTGCCAAACCCTAAGAGTGACATCCTCCTCAACAGCCAACAGCCAACAGCCAACAGCCATATAAAGTTGAACCCCTGAAGCATTTGTGGCAACAGTGCTCCTTACAGGATTTCCCCTGTCACATCAGGCAAATGGTGTTTCTGTGGTGCTTATCCCAAGATAGATCCATGGCCGACAGATATCGGCCGGTAGGGTGCTACCATGCTTGTCGCAAGGAACATAGCCCAGGGAGTGACAGAGAGATCCGAAACATAGTGTAGCATGGGATTTGAAACATAAGGTTAGATATAGATCTCCAATTAGCACATGCATCGGTCGGAAAAGGCTGAAATGTGGGCGCGGCGTAATGTATATCCGAAGATGTCAGCCTTGCTCCTCGATTGTAAAGTCGCGGTCAGGTCGCCGAGCAACAACTTTGCACATTTGCCCTCCATAGAACACAGCAACAACCTGACGAACAATGCCCCCCCCTAGCTTCTGAGACACGGCGGCTTTTGCTGCTCTTGTCTCCTCTTTCGAATATCCTCAACCATCTTACATGATATGATAAGATGGCTCCAACATATCCTTGGGGCGGATCGAAACCCAAGCAGACAACCAAACTGAACAACACGAGCTTCCCAAGCTTGAAAGACACCGAAGCCAATAAACCTGCTCCAGAATCCGAATATAACCAAGTCCAAGAAGACGAGCTGCTTGTGCTTGGAGCGATCTATGGCGATGACTTTGAGCGTGAAGATACCAAGCCTGGTGCATGGAAGGTGAGATAAGACCCCTCCTCAGATCGAAAGCCACTGGCTGACCTAGCCAAGAAATTAGAGCCATCTTTCAACATTCGAGTTACATCTTCGACTGAAGGCCTATCCGTGGTTCTTCATGTGGTATACACAGCCACATATCCCAAGTCAGCCCCGCTTCTCACTCTCAAGTTCGGTGATAGTCTCCGAGAGGGGACCAAGTTTAAACTTCAAAAAGTGGTGGAGACAAAGGCAGCTGAGATGGCTGCTGAGCGACCTATGGAACCCATGATCCATGAGATCGGCGAAGCTCTGAAAGAGACCCTCGATGGTGCCGCAGAGGCTGAGGCTGCTGGACGAGAAATTCCAAGCTTGGAGGAGGAGAGAGCTATGCACGAGACTGCTGTTGCTCTTAAAGTTGCAAAGGAGGAAGAAGAGAAAGCTGCTCGCGAGAGAGCGGCCCAGATAGCTGAAGAAGAGAGGTTAACTGCCGATGCTCAAGTTCTGGTTGCGAGATATGAAAAGAATACCAAAGACTCACGGAGAAAGAGTAAAGCTCCAGTCGCGTATGAAAACCAGATCGTCGATGAAGACCTCGAAGCAATGAGAGCAGTTGTGGCATTTGAGGAGCCCATCAAGATTGTTGACGACTTCGATAATGAGAGAACGTTCCAGGCAGTTACTAGCTACTACAGAATTCGCCAAGGTCCTGTATCCGAATGCTTTACAGCACGCCCGGTCCTCAAAGGCGATCCTATCCAGTTGTTGGTGTTGAAGAAGACAACTATTCGGAGTAGCGAGAACAAGAAATCCGAATTCAGAGCCCAATTGGCGGGGCTAGAGAGAGAGATCTCCACCCTGATGAAAATCGATCGGGATAACATCTTGCGCATTTATGCGTATAAACTGACAAAGGAGAGCGGTACAAATGCAGCTTCGGATGGTCTATGGACTGTTAGTATTCTGACCGAGTATGGAAACAAAGGATCTCTTGAAGAATGCCTCGATATCTCAGGGAGTCTCATGGCGGAGAGAGTCAAATCCTGGGCCATGGCACTACTTGACGCGTTAACTTATCTCCACTCTCAAGGCATCACGCATCGAAATCTCCATGCCTCGAATGTTCTGCTTGTAAGATCTCCTTTGGGAGTTGTAACGCCTAAGATCGCAGACGTAGGGTTTCAGCACCGCTTACACACCTTGAAAAACGCATCGTCTGCCGCAAAACTCGAGCTGGCTAGATCAGTTTACTGGGTCCAGCCAGAGAACGTCAACTCTGAGAGACCTCAGTACACCGACAAAACGGATATCTGGGACTTCGGTATTGTTTTTTTGCAGATGATCTGGGGACTCGGTGTTATGAGGGAGTTTTCTGCACCACAAAGAATCCCAGAAGAACAAGTTGTTTCGCGGCCTTTAGAGGACATGATTCGTAAACTATTCTCGTCTGACCCAAAGAAACGTCCTCGTGCCAGCGACCTCAAAATGTCCACCTTCCTAACAACAACCGAGGGAACGGACGACGAAATATCAATGCCGCTGCCCAAATCAGGATCGTCTGCAGCCCTGACCTCATTTTCAGCGAGGCGTAGTTCGAAGGTAGATCACCGTCCGCTTCACTTCAGCAGATACCACGAAGATTTCATCCAAGAGGGAAGACTTGGAAAAGGTGGTTTTGGCGAAGTTCTCAAGGCTCGTAAAAAGCTTGATGGGCAATTCTATGCTGTGAAGAAGATAACTCAGAAGTCCTCATCCAGCCTAGAAGAGATCATCAAGGAAGTTCAATTCCTATCTGCTCTTCGCCACCCCTATATCGTACAATACCACAATTCCTGGACCGAAATCATCCCAGACACAGGAGATGGAGACGATGACACAGAGCTTGACTCTTCAACTGCAGGGGGGACGACAGGACCCTCTCCTCCAGACAACGGTTTAACGATCGAGTTTGGAACGAGCACCGGAGGCCTTGATTTCATAAGCTCATCTCGCTACATCGAGTTTGATGACGACGATGACGCTGATACAGCCTCCGACGACGATGATGAAGAAGCAATTATAGATGATGAAGACGAATCGTCTTCACTGAGCGTCCCAGTCATCCAGCATAGGCATAGACGCCAACTAGCTCTAACTCGGACACGGTCCGACTCGCGACCAGGCGGGATCACCGTTCTTTATATTCAGATGGAGTACTGTGAAGGCAAAACACTTCGAGACGTAATCAAGCGAGGCTCACTTCTGGACGACGTCGATGAAATTTGGCGCCTCTTTCGGCAGTTGCTCGAGGCTCTAAAGTACCTTCACGGTAATAATGTCGTCCACCGCGACCTTAAACCTGAAAATGTATTTATCGACGGGGCTTCGAACATCAGACTGGGAGATTTTGGTCTGGCTACATCAGGGCAATATACCATACCAGAGACGCTATCTTCTACCCAGGGCACTCATGACATGACGACAAATATCGGAACAGCTAGCTATGTAGCCCCTGAAGTGATGCTCGGCGCTGATTATACGAGCAAGGTCGATCTATACTCGCTCGGGATTATCTTATTCGAGATGTGCTACCATCCAATTGTTGGCATGGAGCGTGCTGAAGTGTTGAAAGAGCTCCGGAATCCGAAGACTATACTCCCCAACGATTTCCAGGCCGACAAGAAGGGTCACTTTGGGGATATAATCCTCTCTCTTTTGAACCACGATCCCGAGGTGCGACCCAGCAGCTCTTCTCTACTTGACAGCGGGAAACTCCCGGTGCAGATGGGCAGTGAAGCAATCCAGTTGGCACTGGCAAGTCTTCAGGATCCCAAGTCTCCCTACTATCCTAAGATGATGGCTGCTCTCTATTCCCGCCCAACTGATCAGGCGAAAGACCTAGCATGGGATATGAGCAATAAAAAGCCCCCTGCACCTGCCGACAGCATTATGCGAACCCATGTTAAAGAGCAGCTCATCTCAGTGTTTAGACTTCACGGAGCGCTGGAAGTCCCAAGACCAATCATGTTCCCACGCTCGTCTTACTATGCGTCGGATGCCGTCCAGCTCCTTGAGCCTGGCGGCACGTTGGTCCAGTTGCGATATGATCTGACACTTCCTTTCGCTCGATCCATCGCTAAGAACCCACCTAGAATGCAAAACTCATATGCCTTCGGAGACGTTTTCCGCGACAAGAGCGGAGGCCAACCATTGTCTTTCGGAGAAGTCAATTTCGATATTGTATCCAACTCGCTCGATCTGGCGCTTAAAGAGGCGGAGGTGATCAAGGTCCTGGATGAGATTATCGCATCCTTCCCTTGCATGGCCAATGTGCCAATGTGCTTTCAACTCAACCACTCAGATATTCTGAACCTTATATTTGATCACTGCGGAGTCGATGTTGGTTGCCGATTAAGCGCAACAGAAACTTTAAGCAAACTTCACGTTTCCCAGTGGACATGGGCGAGAATCAAGACTGACCTCCGTTCTAACGGGCTTTCTGCAGCAAGCATCGATGAGCTTTCATCGTTTGATTTTCGAGACTCGCCTGACAGGGTATTCCAGAAACTGAAGACCCTCTTAGACGGGACTGAGGCCTTCAAGAAAGCTTCTCCAGCCATCGCTCATCTCAAAGATGTCGTCAAGTATATAAATCGGTTTGGCGTGACAAGCAAGATTTTTATTACCCCCTTGGGTAGCATTCGCGAGAGATTTTACAAGGGTGGCATGCTTTTCTCTTGCCTTTATGATAGAGACAAGAAGGAAGTATTTGCAGCTGGCGGTCGTTATGACAGTCTCGTGCGTGAGTTCCTACCCAAGACGGGTCGGCAGCCCGAGATCTGTCATGCTGTAGGTTTCAATTTTGCCTGGGAGAATTTGGCTCAATCTATGTTCTCATACCACCAAAAATCTATCCGAAAACAATCCAGGAAGCCTGCGATAGAATTGCGTGGTATCTGGACGGGCAAACGCGTAAGTCAAATCCCAGAGCATTTATATTGTATCTCATGTTCAGAAGTACTAATTTCCTGGTTATAGTGCGACGTCTTAGTGAGCAGCTTCGATGGCCAAGTTTTACGCTCGGAAGGAGTCAGCCTCATGAATGAGCTGTGGCGCAACCAGATCAGCGCAGAACTTGCGGGCGATGCTCGGTCACCGGAAGATCTAATGTCGAAGTATAAGGACTATGATCACTTCTGGATTGTTACAATCAAACAGGGCTCGATGGTCAAAATCAAGACAATGGGCCGAAAGGATGTCGAGGATGTGGACATGGCGGAGACTCAAGTGGTCTCTTGGCTTCGGGGCCAAATACGCGATCGCGACCATCGCGAGGGGCAGAATCTCAACAAGATGGCGCGCCGTACCAGTAACAATGACGGTCCTGTCGGTCCTCATTTGAAACAACAGGTTCACATCCTTACGACTGGGACGAAAGCTAAGAAGGCTGCCCTTAAAAATAGCATCCAAAACCAAGCCCAAGTAGCCGCTGCCAAGCTTGTGGAGGGGTTCCTGGAAGGCCAAGTTCTGGCTATCGAGACTACGGACGATGTTCTCTTCAAGATCAAAGAGACGCCTCTCTCAGATCCAGACAAATGGAAGCAACTGGCCCAGAGCGTTGGGGCCGCCGAGAAGCGATATATCCAGCAAATTGAGGACCATTTGCGAGGTCTTCTCGCGAATAGAAGGGGCGAGCGTCAGAATGCTTTCCTTTACAATTCGCGGACATCGAGCATCATCTACTACGATGTTTCTATTTAGTCCATGGGCGGAAGGGCTATGCTATGAATTCGGAATGCGTTTATTATTTGAGAAAGAAGAAAGATGAATGAAATGATTTATGATGGTACTGAGAAATGACAGCAAATCGAGGGAGATCCTCCGATGGTCAAAGATAGCGAGTTAAATGCGAGTCGAATATGGGTTGACTTTGTTCTGGCTCATCCGGTTGAACTGTGCTTGACTATGAACTGGCTGGCCAGTTCATATCCTGCTTAAGATCCTGGATGGGCTGGAACAAATTCGAGTTAGATTTGACAGCATATCTGTGAATAAACAAGTTATGAATGATACATCCCTTATGTTCCAGATGTGATGTAATGAAACTGCTGTGAATATAATTATTTGATACTAATCAGAAGCCCATCTCTTGTCCTCTATCGTTAAGGGCCACTGATGAGTCGTCGTCGTCCATATGCGGCAACTTCCAGAAGCGCGCTAAATCGGCACGGAAGCTCACAGGGATGTGGCTGTTTGTAAGGTTGTTGCCGTAATCTCTATCCATATATGAACCACACCTTAAATAGCACCATACCAGCTCTTTGAAGCTCTGGCCACAGGCTGTAACCACCCAGCGCCTCCTTGTCACAAACGCCCAGCGGAACGCGGTATCTCGATGCAGAGTGTCTGAATAAATGCTTCGATTTGCAAGAAACCGACTCAAGCAGCTCACTCGTGGCCAGCCTTGCAGCCATGGCGGCTCAGCCTCCCGACGAGGACATCGAGCAGATGGTTCTCATGTCTGGCATATCGAGAGATGAAGCTATTCGAAGACTAAAGGTGAGCTAAGACTTTATGAGTTCCAAGGGCGGTTGCGCTAACATCTTCCAGGGTAACAATAACGATTTGAACCTCGCCTTAAATGAGCTCTTCGATAACCCGGACAGCACGAAGGTGAGCATCTACGAGATGTTGTATGTTTCGGAGCCTAAGATTTGACTATTGAGTTCTAGTACAACTGGGAGGAAGATGCGTTCAACGGGGATCGGGATGGGGCACCGAACAACAATACTGGAATATGTGCGTACACAAACCAAATCATTCGCAACCCCGTGTGCTACTACCGTGTCGCCTGATCTTCTAACATACATACTTCTGCAGCTTTCCAAGTCCAGGGAGCCGATGATCCAGGCGGTGGAAGCTTTTACGGTGCACCCACGAGGCCTCCATCACGATCAAGCAACACGTCACCTCTCGGCAGAATTATATCGTTAGATAAGGAACACGCCGCAGGTAGGCTGCCTCCGAATGCATGCGCAAGATATATGCTAACCAGCCGTACCAGCTGATCCCCGAGCTACTCTAGCCCAAGACGAAATCGTGGATATCGACCTACAAAGAGCGTTGGCACAGTCAGCAGAAGAGGCTGGGATCCCCCCACAACAATACGGAGTTACACAAGGGCCAGTGCAGTTTGGGCCAGCAAATAAGCCCACATACGACGAAAACCAGTGGGCTATGGTCCGGGGAAGCAGTTCTGTCCAAGATTTTCCGGATCCAGACGCTGTCGCTCGGAAGAGAGAGGACAATATGCCTGCTTTCCTGAAGCCCAGTACAGAAAACAACCGCTTGGCAGCGATATTGACGATTTATCATGAGATCCCTCTCGTGAGAGAGATCCTTCTGGATCGGACCAACCTAATACCTAATTATGGAAACGACCCTGCATGGTGGGCGGGCAAAGCAATCGAGATACCAGATGCTACCATACCCGAATCCAACGATGTGAATTGGGGCCTGCCTACTCCACAAGACTACGACGAGTTCGTTCGAGAAATCCAACGGCTGATGGCCTTTCTTGATAAATCGGATAGAAGCTACGGCTCTGCAGAACCTTTAGTGGACAATGCTGCATTACGGCAATCCCAGGCCATCGACGTTGAGCAGAAATTTTTCGATGCATTAAATCACATATATGGCAAACCTGAACAGGTACCAGTCCATTCCCTCTTTTCCGAGGCGGTACAGCCAGGTTTAGGCGAAGCACCTCTACAGGCGAGACATTTTGCAATGTTGGACCTCGAAATACCGCATATTAGTATTGTGGAGGACGTGGAGACCATTTATGATCTTGCTGACTATGCCCTTTGGATGATGTCAGGCCTGGAGACAAGTACAAGGGCGTTTCTCAAGGAACTGGGGGAAGTAATTGCCTTCCGTATAACAGGTAATGATGACGGTAAAGGTATAAAGATACCAGCTATTTGGTATCCAGATCGATATATGGAGAGTAACGTCGAGGCTTCTCTTGAGATGTCGAAAAAGAAGGCTGCTATCCGAGACCGTATAAACAAAATATGCGCCTTGGAGAATAAGCTTACGTACTACACGTTTCCAATGCTAAAGACGGTCAAAGTTAAAGACTTGTTCGATGTTTCAATGAAGCACGACACGGATTTACTACCAGCGAACGGTTTGAACGGTAGTGATTCTGACTCGTTCGAGACAGAGCTGGGTTCTGAACCAAGACCGGCTCAGCGACTGGACATCTCTGCAGAACTCAAGAACGTGTTGGAAAGCATTGACAAGAAACTAAAAGGTCGGTTAAGATGTAGTGTACTATAGCTCAATATTTTGCTAACATTGGAAATAGCTCTTACTGATGAAAGAGAGAAGGCTCGGGAGAGCCTCCGAGAACTGTCCAAACTCTACACCAAACCTGCCACAGAGGCTGGTCAGCCACCAATACACAAATACACTTTATGCGGAGTCTCGACTTCAAATCACATTACCTATGTTCGGAGGAGAGCGGAACCTGATCTGATTGAAATGGATCTAGATGCAGACGGAACCGCGAAGGATGCCGATCAATGGTGGAAGATTGAGTACTCGCCCTCGGGTTCTCAGCAGGTGAATGTTGTTGTAAGAAGCTCCCTCTGCGATCATGCTACGTGCTCATGACTGACCATACTGCCCTTAACAGAAAGTCGCGCAAACTGAAGTGCTATTTGCAGCCAGCAAAGAGACTAAATGCTGCATCATCGTATATGCTAGCGAAGCAGCATTGGCTGAACCCCGCCGCCCATTGCCAGAACCTCTTGAAGTCAGATACACCCTTCCCATTATTAATGATCACCAGCTAACCGACGTAGAACTTTGTTCGCGCGGACAATATGTCGTTTCGTGCAGAGTTTCCTACGAACCCCGAGCTAGTTGATACATCTACGGAAACCACCTCACCTCGGTCGCCGCCGAAACGAAAGTTCAACTCGACTTCCGAGGATGCTTCGGCTGAGGATGGAAGCCGAAGTCTCTTGGGGGGGGTGAACCCGGCCCCTCCGTTCAAAGTAGACGGAGGCGCTTCAGTAACTCATCATGAGCTAGCCGACTCCCACGGACAGTATCAAGCACCTTGGAGTAGCACAGATGATCACTCCGAAGTCAACCAGCTAAGGCAGGACGTAGTCATGGAGAAAGACGGGCAGGAGAGTGGTATCGAGACGCCGCAACCGTCAGACGTGAAGCCAGTGGAGATGGAGGCAAAGAGTGATATGCCTATGTTGGTCCCTGCCTTGAGTAGGGGCTCCGAAGGTGGAGTTAATGCCAGCGATGGTATGGACGTTGATAACCTACCTGTCCAAGTCTTGGATAAGGCATGAAGTTGGAGTAATGTACTACCAGCTGCGCATATGGCGCCAGGCGCTGGGGGCGAGCATTACTTGTAATTATTAGTCGTAATGATAATGAAGCATGCGATGCACTTGCCGCCCAAAGCGTGTCAAGAATGTCTCCATGATAGTAGTGATTACACCAACTGCAATTAATTAAAATGAAGGCTCCCAATTACCGAAGGATATAATTGCCAACCTAGTTACTTAAGAGATAGAAAGGAGATAAATCTTATTTAGTTTGAAGTGGTGGCATCAATCCTCAGCAATGTACACTGACTTCAGACTTTTGGGCGTCACGAGTACAATTATTTCAGTCTATGAAACTGCCAAGCACGTTCACAAGCGAAAAGAGATTCAGGTCAGTGATTTTAGCGATTTGCATTTCGTTTGATTCTTCTGCTATCTTAATCCCGCTAATCTTAAAAGTACAGTGCAAGTGGTCCCATTCTACCTAATCGCCGCCAAGTCTGTGGCCCGATCCACGACTCTTCCACGATTCTGGCAACACCCCACCAGGAGCCGAAGATCCTGAAGCAGCGGCCCGCGGCGCGGCGGGCTGATACGACGTGCCATGGGACTTGTGGCTTACAGAGACCGCCTTGGGTTCGAACCAACGGCGAACAAAGGTTGGCGTAGTCAAAATATTTACGCCTCCTCCAAACTTTGGGTATAGTCTCGTGAGGAAGTCATAGAGGTGGGCCACGAGAATTCCCGTGGCCTGAACCAATGCAGCTTGCAAGCTCCCCGTCGTGACAAAAGTCATGAAGCACATCGCCAGTGGGAGGGCACGCGTAGGGATGTCCAGGATGAATATCCGCGTGTTGCCTCCCTCATCCTGCGTCGCTGTGTAGGCGAAAGCAGTATAGAGCGAAGTGGTCAAGACATACGCACTACCAAAGAAGAGATGGTTGACGCCCTTTCTCGAGTGTTAGTAAAGTTTAGTATAAAGCGTCGTGTTTATATGAGCACTAAGCTTTTCAAAAGCTTTGTTTCTCTCAAGGAGATGTAGGGAGCCACAACCACCCGGAGCGCGTGGGTGAATCGTCCGGGTTTTTCTCAAGGACATCCCACCATGCCAAACACCCCAACAGCCCCTAAATATTTTGCGAATGACGGGACTGCTGAGGTGAAGGGGCGATCTTCCTTGTCTTCAGGAACCGTCACCAGCTATATTCAGACTGGGCGGGCAGTATAGATAAGGTAATGTTTTGTAGACGAAAAAAGAGACAAGAAAAATGAAAAGCGTGAGCCTACCAGGAGTGCCAGAGACACGAAGACCAGATAGAAGAAAAAATCTCCTGGCTTCGTGAACTTTGAAGAGCCGGTCTCGCACTTCGTCCCATATGTGTACACTTATAACATATTAGTAAAGCTCGGTGGATCGTCAACTTCGCCCAAGCTCACTGTAGTATGGGTCCATCAAGATGCCAAACCTCTCGCCAGTGAGCATGAAGCATGTCGCTATCCGCCACAGCTGAGGTGGGAACTGAAATATAAACGAATGATGGAAAACTATCCAGTTGGCTATGCCTGGAACGAGACCAGCATAGTGGGCGACGGAGATGACAAACGTGAGCGCCGTCAGTGTCCTGTGGAAGCTTGGGTTAGCTCTGCTTTCCAGTGTGAAGAAGAAAGTAGAGCATACCTAGTCACCGGCGGCGCTGCAAAGAACATATCCACAGCTGACATGGTTGTTAGCCTGGATGGAACTTATAGCAAAAATATAATTCTTTTGGAACTGTTGATGTTTTCGGAGGAAAGATAGAAATTGCAAGTTGTCTTTTACCATTGGAAGCTTAGTCACAAGCGATAGCTTCGGTGGATGCGGTAAAGTGGGGTATTTTTTCAGCCTCATTCGTAAGGTCAGACACAAGGTCGATCATGGAAGACTATCAGGGCTACAAGTTCGAAGCTGTCTATACGTGAAAATTACAACAAGAATCTGTCTCGTAGATGGATACTATATCCGACATTGTGTTCAAAATCTCTTTTCGGTGAGAAAATGTTGAAATGCAACATGTACGGGCCAGACCCAGACTCGATTTGCGGACTGAATGCGGACTCAATACATGATTCTAATATACAACATGGTCTACTTCGAGTCTATAGAATGTAACACGAAGCAATATATGTCCCTATCCAGGCCCTCCTTTCATTTGCGGATATGTCCCGTTGGCGAGTATTTGTTCCCTTAGACGTTGTTGAAGAATACTCCAGGCCAGTACTTGCGGCACTGAAATATGTGCTCTATGCTCCCAGACGCCGATATATGTTGACGCTCCACAAACTCCAAACTCCCATCAGATTGCTGTCCCATAAAGGCTAGGGAAAAAAGTGGTGTAAATCCATCGCGTCCGTCGCGGCCATGTTCCTCGACTATTCGGCCCGTGTCGCCATTATATTCTCATTCAATCGCCGCCAGAACTCTGTTGCATCTCATAGAACTGGAAGGGTAATATAGTCAGCCCCTGCGGCTTGCCAGTTACGAGAACGGGTCGCCTCTCACCTCCTTGGTTTTAAAGGCTAGTTTCTTGTCCTTGCTCGCCGACCTGATAATCGAAGATGCACTCTGGTCGAGCGGCCAGTTGTTAACCCTCCACCACCAGCGTCGAATTCGTGCACCAGCATTTTTGCCAGAGAGCTTTGTGTTTCTATTCCAGTGGCGCCAGCCTTGGAGAGCAAGTGTCCACATCGTGCCTTGAAGCAGGGGGAGGATTACCTGTCGTATATTAGCAAGCGTGTCTCACGTAAACCTGGGAGCTTAGGGCCATAGTAGCAACATACTTGGTCTCTTATTGTGATATATGCAACCATTTGATATGTCTCCGCGCCCGCAATGCTAGCTAGATAGCTCTGTTCGAATCGGAGATCAGGAAGCGGGGGGAGTGACTGCCGCCGGCGCGCTGGTCGGATAATGCTATAGGAGTATTCTTCTTCATCGTCAAGGTCTGAGCCGTCAAGCGACGAAGAATACGACTCGGCATCCAGAGGTGTCTCGTCGACCGTCACGGGTACTTTTTCTGAAGCGGCGGTGCTCGGGTTGATATCATGGGTCGTAGAGGGATTGCGGTTAATGGAGAGACTTTGTAATGTCTCTCCAATCTCGAGCGGTATAGACGAAGACATTCTCGAGTCAGTATGTCTGAAGTGCAGATTGGGACGATGATTGAGCTCCGGGTGAGTTCTGATGGTTACTTGGGCTGGACGAGCTTCCAAGCTGTCGGAAGTTACCGAGGGTCGTCACGGTGGTTGTCACGTGATGTGTTTGAGAGCTCAAGGACAAATATCGGGGTCATATGTCCCCAATGATGATAATTACTATAATAAGTCGTACAAAACCATTTCCTTCGACTGTTAAATTGTAAAATGGCACATAATAGCCCTATAACTACCAAATTATTCGCCGTTGAACATGACGAGATACTGAACGGCACTCTACTCGGCAGCTTCAACCCCCTAAATTTTACCCCGCATGTTGGTTGTTGAGCTGTCATGATAACGTGACGATGGAGGGGCTGTCTGTCAACCAGTCGTTTCCCATGCTCCAAATAAACAAGCCACCATAACCCATAACCCATAAATCCTTTTCTGATACAATCAATACTTTGCTTTCGAAATCTCATTTTGCCGTATATAAGGTCTAATATATTAAAAGCACTAACACTCGTTCCAATATCAGCGCCATGGGTTCCCACCCTCCTTCTGTATCTGTAACGCACCTTTCCTACACATTCCCAAACTTCGCAACTGGGCTCTATCACGTCTCGCTGAACCTGCCTCCGGGATCGCGGACTCTGCTCATTGGACATAATGGGAGTGGTAAAACCACCTTGCTAAGGTGGCGCACGGCCCAGACCTCCCAGCATTCTCGTTGCTAACCACGTACGCCAGACTTCTCTCTGGAAAGCGCCTTGCACCCCCCGGCACCGTCAAAATCGGCGGCTTGGATCCTTTCAAAGAACACACCGACGGCGTCACATACCTCGGCCTAGAATGGGTCCTGAACCCGATCGTACGAACCGACATTGGTGTCAAGGAGCTCCTCAAGAGCGTCGGTGGAGACCATTATCCCGACCGACGCGACGAGTTGATCACCGTCCTCGACCTTGATACAGAGTGGCGCATGCATGCGGTCTCTGATGGCGAGAGGCGCCGCGTACAACTGGCCATGGGGCTGATCCGGCCATGGCGCATACTGCTACTGGACGAGATCACAGTCGACCTGGACCTGCTCACACGGAGCAACTTCCTCGCCTTCCTCAAGAGGGAGACGGAGACGAGAGAATGCACGATTGTGTATGCCACACATATCCTGGATAACCTGGCGGAGTGGCCTACTCATCTAGTGCACATGAGCGGGGGGAAGCTCAAGGACTGGGGTCCAGTTGAGAAGTTCGAAATCGAGCGAACAACAGCGAATACAGGAAATAGCAGATTAGGAGAGCTAGTCTTGAGATGGTTGAAGGAAGACTTGAAGCAGAGGGGCCCTCGGAAAAACCAAGGCAGCGAAGGCACGGCTTACATGCAAAGTGGCATGGGGGGATATGGAGCAGAGAAATACCAAGAAAAGGACAAGGCGCCAGGGCCGTCAGAGACTTCGAAATAATGCTGGCGTATATATTTCAGTTTCGATGCGGTGTGTAGGGGGTGGTATTGACTTGCATTAGATGCATTATACGAGCAGACTTCGAAGGTTCAACATCGAACGAGACTCGAAGTTTCAACATTACAGCAGTGTATAGAGTTCAACACTGGGCATGACATGGAGTTCAACATAGGGTATGGCAGGGAGCTTGATATCGGGCTGGGCCAGGAGTTCAACATAGAGCCATATTTGGCCGTTTAGCGCACAGCAATAGCGTTGGTGCTTTCTCTTCGGACTGGGATATTCGATCACTCTGTGGCTGTTTGCCCTCGCGAGTAACTCAGATGAACATTTCAAAATTTCATAACAATTGCGGTCATGGGAAAATGTGCGTTGCTAGGAGCTTTCATTTGAGTCTTTATTTATATGTTTTATGACTGTCAAGACGACGCCGATAACAGACTTCCCAGCGACAAGACCCTCAGTGAACAGTCCTCGCTCGCCACTGCCAATTCGAATTCCTCCTCCTTGACATCTGTAGTTTCGCTCACAGGCTTCCACGAGAGCTGCGTTATTGCCTTCGCAGGACATAGACTACTTTCAATCAGTTCCATGCTCATGTAACTTGGGTGGGTGACATACCTTGCGTCCACAACGATCTTCTTCACCACCGTTAAATCCGTTAGACTTATTAGGCATATAGCAAGCCTTCCGGCCTCAGTGCCAACTGCGAGCCATGCACGGTTATCTTTCAAAATCGCACCTGCGAAGTCTATGGCTGTGACTGGGCCATCTTCTTTGATACTTGTAACGTGCGCGTAACCACCGTCGACACTGCCCTCTTCCCACTTCGCCCAGAGCTTAACCTGCTTGTCTCGCCCTGCTGTGGCAAATACATATTCCGGACCAGGTGCCCATGCCGCATCCAGAATCATCCTAGAATGTCCCTTTGGATCTGCGTATAATAATTTATATTCGTTTCCACCTTCCGACGCGCGCTCGAATATAGCCCATTGCCGATCACGGCCGACACTGAGAAGCAGCTTATCGTCCGCCGAGAAACGGAGACGTGCCACGGTCAGAGAGTGTGCCGTGAGCGGGGGGCTGACTTGGTTCCACGTCTTCGTGTCGAAGAGGCGGATGACTGCGTGGTCCAGCGAACTGGCTTTACATGCCGTGGCGACAAGATATCCGTCGTGGCTAGCTGCAAGAGCAGAAATCTCATAACCGTGCCCGTATAGCTTCTCAATCTCGGGCCACAGCGTGTTTCGCGATAGGTGGTCCTCCAGGGGCGGGTGGTTCATGACAAGCGTGGACTTGTGCACTGCAGTTCCGGGATCGAGTCCTTCTCGGTCATGCTCCGATGGCTTTTCCATTTCCTGGTCGTCGTCCATGGCCTCAATGGCTTTGTTGGAGAGGCCGAGGACAGGCATGTTTGCGGCGTCAGGCATGGCTTGCACGTTGTCACCTTCAATGCCACAGAGGTCTTGAAGCAGCTTCGCCACGGCACGTGGTTCGCTGAAAACTCGTAGGAGCTTCTCGTCCGCCCCAGAAACAAATTGGCTTTCTCCTAGGCTATCGATGCAATTCAAATCATAGCCGTGAATCTGCGGCCTGGCCATTTCGTGCCACGTAGGTTCGCCTCCACCACGAATCCATTTCGCATGAAGCCTTGTGGTCTGGTCTGAGCTAGTCGACAGGAGATAGTCTCCACGTTTTGACCAGGCCACACCAGTGACGGAGCGGATATGACCTCCAACGCCGAAATTGGGCATCCATTGATCGCTCTCAGGGTTCCGGTTCCACAGCCTCCAACTCCCCGTCTTGCCTAGGCAGACAACCGTATCTCCGTCTGGGGACCAAAGACCCGTCCAGAATCCACCAGTGCTACCGGTAGCTGTCGTTGAGCCCTTCTGTGCACTAATCTCACCGAGCCTGGTAACGCTCACCCAGACGCTTGAGCTCGGGTCCTGTTCCCAGATTGACAATGAGTTGTCCGCAGAAGCAGACAGAAGTTGCAAGGTGTTTTCTCTTCGCTTCCAAGCGGTGCTGTAGATCCAATCTTCGTGTCCTAGTAGTAAAGCCTCGAATGTTGCACTGTAGTCCTCACTCCCTGCCACAAACTTGTGGGCTTTGTTTGAAAGTGACTTTCCTGGAAGAAATGCACCAGCAGCAGGGTCTGCGCCGGCCGCCGCCACTGCTGGCAGCTCTTTGCCTTGGTGGATGCGCCATAGTCTTATGTACTTATCCTGGCTGGCAGATGACAGGAGAAGATCGCTCTCGGGCTTATCAGTCTCGTTTGTGAAAGCCAGTGACCTAATCCATCCTTCGTGACCTGTTAATGTTGCCTTTAACTTAAACTCCAGGCTCGCTTTTGGAGCTGGATCAGCAACGTAGAGTTGCACTATTGGGCTCGTGCCAGCAACGGCTAGGATGTAGGACCCAGGTACTCCATTTAACGGGCTCAGGGCGAGTGCCAACGAGAAGAATCGAGGCTTGGTACTGATGCTCTGTACCAGCACAAAGTTTTGGGTTACAGTATCAAACTCCCAGATCTTGAATGTTGCATCGGCAGATCCGCTCGCAGCTATGTTTGAGCTTGGGGAGACGGCAATGCAGTTTATAGAACCTTGATGTTGCTCAAGGGTCTGTATGCATTCGAAGTCGCCTCCACTGGCTGCTGCTTGCCATACTCTAATCGTTTTGTCCACAGAGCCTGACAAAAGTAGAAGGCCGGCGGTGGTTTCCATGAACTTCACGACATTCACGGTGTCGGTGTGGCCAACAAGCAGTCGTGTCACTCCGCGGTGACCCCCCTGTTTCTGTGTAAGTAAATTCCTAGTAAATAGCCCATGTCCATCCCGGAACGATCAATCCCCTTCTGGGCATATAAAGCAGTAGTAATGTTTTGGGGATAGTCGGGCAGACAGCGCAAATATAAACACCCAGAATTCGCGGCATTGCAGCATAGAAAAACATAACAAAATATCGAGACCTCACATATGACTGCAAGAAGATGTAAAATTCCATACCTGTGGATTCCATATCGCGATATTCCTGTCTGCTCCATAAGCTAGGACCTCGCCATGCCAGTCTGCTGCGGCAGGGTGCCTATTCGCCCCAGCTACCACATATTCGGCCATGGCCTGGGCCAACGTATGAGGTCCAATCGATCTGTATATGTTATTACGGCGATATATTAAATTCAATATTCCATCCAATCTTGTACTGGTTTGATCTGGGTCGTACAGTCATGTGTTGTGGTCGTTCTACGTCATGTGAATTATATTATATGGAGGTTAAATATTTTTCGGCAATTTTGATTCGCTTGGTGTCTGGAATTTATTATGTCGAGTTTATCATAAAATAGTCCAAGCAAATAGAGATAGAAATCACAACAGCGCATCATGAATAAAATAACTGGCGCAAATAATTTTACACGTTGGTCACTCATGTCAACATATAAATAGTCATGAGTCTCAATTACTTGTATTGAGGTCTATATCAACACTGTAAACTACGAATATCCATGCTTTAGCGCCGAATACCATCGCCCTGTCTATGCAATATAAACCACAACCGGTTGGATTCCGTTACAATGCTGTCCCTTTTCTATTCTCCCATAATCTACGGCCCTCCTTGACCAACATTGATTGAATGCGGAAATGACTGCGGCTTTTCAGGGCTCCCGCGAAATGCCAAAGCCGGCGGCAACTGACTAGGCGCATTTTGTTGGCCGTTTGTCACCGGTGTCCTTGCAAACCCAGCAGCGGATTCGGGCTGGGGCGCGTCTGGAGCCTGCTGGGCTGTTGTGGAGGCATCGTTGCCGGCCCCCCGCAGCTCAGGTGATTCGTGAGTAGGGCGCGCTTCCAGTGATTCAGCCGCAATTGGGTCCACCGGATTCTTCGCTGGGGAGAGCGTCAACTTGACTGTTCGCGTCTTCTCAGGTGTTGGGGTCTTGATGGGTAAAGACACAACCAGGCTCTTTTTGGCATCAAGTTCATCAAGTTCGTCAACCATGTCAACATCATCATCGACAACCTCATCGTCGTCGTCGTCCTCCCCTTCGCTTGCCAGCGAGACAACATCGTCTTCCTCCTCGTCATCTCCATAATCTTGCTCGCTCGCATCTTCTTCATCGTCCATATCATCAACAGAATTATAACCATCAATATTCCGACCCCCCTTTCGCGAGCTGCTGTCTCTATTCGTCGCTGCTGCGCGTCGTGATGGACGGCCGTTTATACTATCATCATCTCCCAGTGATTCGTTGCCTCCATCATATCCGCCAGCAGAAATGGCAGGCGCCTGGTTACTACCAGTCATGCTTTCGCCATATGCGCCACCAAGACGAGAACGGACTTGTCGGCCACTTTGAGTAACAGTCGGCCCAGCTGGTTCGGCAGGTGTGTGAGTGCCTGTGTTCCTAGTAGACCGCCTTGTCGTGCTGTCCGAATATATATCATCTTCATCGTCCGAGTACGTATACTTGATTCGTTTCCCGCGCGTTCGACCTTCGTACATGGAATAGTTTGGTTCCGGTCGCTTGAATTGTTGCTTGCGAATTTGACGGTATTCACGTCGTTTGCGTTTCTGTGAAGTGAAGTGTTAGCATATGGAGGTCTATAAAATCTGCGCGAACCTGGGGCTTGGGAAGTCGCGCTCTGGAATATGCGCCAAATAACGTACCTCTTCCGTAGCCTCGAATCTTGGGATTGCTGCAGTCATCTTGGCACTCAGTCCTCTTGCCCTTTGCCCATTATCCGCTGCCCCAAGCTTCTCAGCAAGCTGCTTCAGCTCTTCAATATCACCCGCGACACTCCACCAGGTCCGCTTCAGGCCCGCAGGGTTGCTCTCGCGATAGACTCGGAAGGCGGTATCGTCCAACCCTTCGATTAGGAAGTATCGTCTTTTATAGCTGTCAGAGCCCCACGGTTGGACTGAGAGTGGTTGATTAAGATCGTCCTCGTGCCTGCTTTGCTTATAAGAGGCAGTTATAATGCCCTTCACAGCATCTGATGAAGAGAGCGACCAGAGAATAAGTGTTCGTAGAAGCGTAAGGCGCTGTGTTGGACCCATTGATGAAAATGTTGCCCCTCCAAGCAATGGGTTCTTGCTCTCCCAATCTTTCGCCCATTGTGATTTGTGTGTCTGTACGGCTTCTTCGAGTGCGCGGTTGTAGTGGCCAGCCTTGACATCTTGCTTGCGATTGAGGAGGAGGCTCAGGAGAGCGCAGAGAAAGTGCTCAACGTGTTCCCCTGGTACTGTATCCACAACGCCGCGCTCAAGCTCTTGAGGTCCGAAGTTGGCGAGAGATTTTGGGAAGGCTTCCGTGAACCGCGATCGGAACATGACGATGAACTGGGACAATATGGTTAGCAATGTCTACTGACAGCACTCTACGCGACATAACGTGTATATCGACGCGTAAACCGCGATGTACAGTAGAAAAACATACTGCAATGTCCGGATTGTCAGCTAAGACATATTCGTGTGGTGGTGAAGGTTCTCTTTCTGGTGGCGGAGGGGACGAGTCTTCCTTCTTGGGTTTCTCGGTCTTGGGATTGACTTTGGAAAAAAACTTCAGGATCCCTCCCTTCTTCTTTAGCTGGAGATCGCTTTCATCCTCAGAGGGAACAGATGAAAGCTCTGATGAGTCATCGGACATCATGATGCTGATGTTGTGGTGTGGTGTGGTTAAGGAAGTTGTGGTCGAACGCGTGCGGTGATGGGCGACGACGAGGGTAGTCTGGCGTAACGCGGCAGCTTGATCGTCCCTGCGGAAAACAAGGTTGTGAATCAGGCTAGAAGTGGACAAATAACCATTATTCAAACGGTTTCACGATTTTCAAGATCAATTTGACTTTGGAAAGATAGTCAAATGCAATCAGTTTCATTTCCAACTGTATAATTTTCTACTGGAGTTGCGCCCTTTCATGGTAACGTCATCACGTGGTGTAGATCTGACCTGACCAGCCCAACATCAAACAGCTCTCCCGATATGATGTTACAGCGAGATCGCTGTTGAATAATAAGCGTAAGGTTTGCTGGCTGGGAAACTTGGCAATGAGACCCTGAGGGGAGCGTTGCTGGTTTCTATCAGGGCGCAGGCGACACACTATGTATTCTTGGTTAGATATTCCCAAACGATCTTCACAGAGTTGTTAATCCCATTGACTGTAATATGCTTCCACTTCCTGGACAATGCACACAGGGTGAGTGTCCAGCCGGGTCGGCTTTAAGCTTTAATTGGCTTTGATTTTCGTCGCAGCCCAACAGATACGCTTATGCCTGGACTAACGCGGTGACCGGTGCCGTAGGCGGCCGGGAAATGGTCACAACTGGCCGATGAGGCTGTTGAATTGTGAGGGTTTCGGGTTTCGTGGCACCAATGCCAATGCCCTGCATCTCAATCGCGCATCGCGGTCAAGAGGGAGAGCCCTAGATACGCGGATGCTATGTGACGTAAAAGGTGACCAAGAATAATATGAAATGAACATGTACAGTAAACAGTGTACTTCGGCTTAAGGCTTGAGGATAAAATAAATAAAGTGGACATTCAAAAAGCCCTCGGTGAGCTATCACAGATTCTGGGCAAACATGCCTCTAATCGTCCATTATCGCATCTTTATCGCGGTTCCATGGCTGTCTGAAAATTATGTTCGTCGTCACTTAAGGTGTGCTTAGTCAGCCGAGGTCGCTCGCGTGTGGGGCTGTACTTGCTGCTAAGCGTACCGACCTCTCATTGGCTGTCGCTTCGCTTCGAAAGTTCGCGCCCACACAACGGTTGTTGTATGTTGAAATATTCAAGGCCTTCCCTTTTCTCAATCGACTCGACCACCAACGACAACGACGACGACCGCCAACAAGTCTCGTCAACAGTAAGAGACACTTGCACTCACTCGACATGGATTACTTGCTAACATCTACAAAGTGGGACGAGTTATTCGCAACCAGAGGAAGGGCCGCGGCTCCATTTTCACGGCGAATACCCGCCTGAACAAGGCACCGGCACAATTCAGAAACCTCGATTATGCTGAGCGTCACGGATACATTCGCGGCATTGTCAAGGACATCATCCACGACCCCGGACGTGGTGCGCCTCTTGCCAAGGTCGTTTTCCGCGACCCATACCGATTCAAGCTCCAGACCGAGACCTTCATCGCCAACGAGGGCATGTACACCGGCCAGTTCATCTACGCCGGCAAGCACGCTGCTCTGACCGTCGGAAACGTTCTCCCAGTCGGCTCCATCCCCGAGGGTACCGTCATCTCCAACGTTGAGGAGAAGATCGGTGACCGTGGTGCTCTTGGACGCACTTCCGGAAACTACGTTACCGTTATTGGACACAACCCAGATGAGGGCAAGACCCGCATCAAGCTCCCATCCGGATCCAAGAAGGTCGTTCTCAGCAGCGTCCGTGGTATGATCGGTATCGTTGCTGGTGGTGGACGTACCGACAAGCCTCTCATGAGTATGTTTTTCCTCTTGGCCTTTCGAATATAGACAGTGTGCTAATATCCACTTCAGAGGCGTCGCGTGCTAAGCACAAGTTCGCTGTCAAGCGTAACTCTTGGCCCAAGACTCGTGGTGTTGCCATGAACCCCGTCGACCATCCCCACGGAGGTGTAAGTTTTATACGATCCAAGATTTCTCAAGGCTGTACGCTGACACATTTTAGGGTAACCATCAACATATCGGAAAGGCTTCCACCATTTCGAGATACGCCGTCCAGGGACAAAAGGCCGGTCTTATTGCTGCCCGCAGAACTGGTCTGCTCCGCGGTACCCAGAAGGTCAAGGATTAAGCGTTGGGCTGTTGGGATTTCATTTAGTTTCGGACAAGGCTGGCTTAGCATTATGTACCTTCAATGGAGCACAGCGAGGACGAAATAAAGATTTCAAAATGACTATGACTTTGTGTGATGTGCTTGGTTTAGGCTTGTGTGTCAGGTTTTTTCTCGGCGGAACTTCACAGGTGTGGGGTTAAAAGATGAGGCATAATGCCGATGTTTTGAGAAGTAATGAGAGCAATGGAGTTAGCAGTCCACTTCATGGTGCAGGATTCCTGTCGATGAGTATTCACTTCACAGGGTTTGTGGAGAGTTTGGATGCTATATACTTAATGTGCTCAAAAGGTGCTGGCACAGAGTGACGTAGAATACTCGCAAAAACATCGCGATGTAGAATATGGAAGCATATTGACAAGCAGGTATCCCTACTTTAAAGGATATATAGCCATCGGTGAAGTTCGGGGCATAAAGTTGCTGCTTATGTCCCCGAATACGCTTGTGCCCACAGGTGCGACCCGGGATCGGTGCAACCCCTGGTCTCTATCAGCTTTGGATTACGATAAACGAAAACTCCCCCGCCTTCCCATTCATCCCACTTTAACAATAAACAACCACCAAAAAACCAACCCCTCATTACCACAACCGCAACAATGGCTGCCACCAACGAGTACTCCCTTCTCTGCTTGGAGAACCCCCTCCTTGGTATGTAACTGCTTCTATAATAAAAGTAACAATAGATTGGGGAGAAGCTAATTAGACTAGACATCCAGGCTACTGGGGACCAAGCTCTCCTTGACAAGTACGGTCTGAAGGAGAACGATGCTATTCTTGCCGAGGAGAAGCATCTCGGTCTCTACGAGGACCTCCTCAACAACTTCGATGCCAAGCTCATCGCTGGCGGCGCAGCCCAGAACACTGCCCGTGGCGCACAATACATCCTCCCCGAGAAGTCGGTCGTCTACATTGGCTGCGTCGGTAACGACAAGTACGCCGCTACTCTGCAAGAGGCCAACAAGCAGGCCGGTCTCCGTGTTGAGTACCGCGTCGATGCTGACCACCCAACCGGACGTTGCGGTGTCATCATCACCGGCCACAACCGCAGCATGTGCACCGACCTCGCCGCTGCCAACCACTACAAGATTGAGCACTTGAAGAGACCTGAGATCTGGAGCTTGGTCGAGAACGCCAAGACCATCTACGTCGGCGGTTACCACTTCACCGTCTGCCCCGAGGCCATCCAGGCCGTCGCCGAGGAGTCCGCCAAGGACAACAAGACCTTCGTCGTCTCCCTCTCCGCCCCATTCATCTGCCAGTTCTTCAAGGATCCCCTTGACAAGAGCGCCCCATACTGGGACGTCGTCATCGGTAACGAGGGCGAGGCTTTGGCTTACGCCGAGAGCCACGGTCTCAAGACCACCGACATCGCTGAGATCGCCCAGCACCTGGCCGACTTGCCAAAGGAGAACACCAAGAAGGAGAGACTTGCCATCATCACCCAGGGTACCCTCCCAACTATCGTCGCTACCCAGGGCAAGGGCACCCCCAAGTCTTACCCAGTGCACGCCATCGACCCCAAGGCTATCTGCGACACCAACGGTGCGGGTGATGCGTTCGCCGGTGGCTTCGTTGCCGGTCTTGTCCAGAACAAGTCTGTCGAGGAGAGCGTCGACCTAGGCCAGTGGTTGGCTCGCCTTGGTATCCAAGAGCTTGGACCTTCGTAAGTGCATATTTTTATATTCTTCGCTACCCCTTACATCATATGTCAGTCTACAGCACCAAGCGAAGGCAGGGTTGCAACAGATTGTCATTGTTTTGCTATGAGAGCCAGTCAATATCCCTATAGTAATGAACCTTGCTAACCACTTCACGCTCCAGATACCCCTTCCCCAAGCAGACCTACACTCGTTCTGCCTAAATTAGTCCATTCATTCTTTTCACAGTAAATGCGGCGTTAAAAGAAGGGGCCATGGATTTCAACACCGGTGGGGCGCCTTCGGCGTAGAGCGCATATGATGATGCCATGAATAGTTATGATCCTCCACGATCAGGCATAGCCAGGTACAGAAAAAGTCAGCTATATAGAATAGGCAGATGTGAATCTGACTCTTGGAATTCTATGAACGCATATAGGCAGTGACTCGTTGCTGAAGATGATGGCATGGGTGCATTGAACTATTTTCTCGTGTCGACGTTATGTTTATCGTGAGTATATACTTCAGTTCGGTACAGATAGAATGTCCCTCGATCGGTGACACTTTCAGCCATATGCTCAGCTGCCTTGACCACTTGGTGGCGTTGGGTCATTGCGAGCAAAGGCTGCTGGCTGGCTGCCGTTCCAGGCGGAACTTTGGAGCATCACCTGCTTCTCATACTCGCTTCGTGGTGCATATCCTGGGCCGAACTTGGGTGGAAGGTTGTATGGCGTTTGGTTGCCGTTAACTCCAAGGCGATCAATCGGGGTGTTCTGGTAGATGCTACTACTGTTCGAAAAATCAGATGGCTGATACTGTGCCTCCAATGACTGTTGCAGTTGCTGGGCGGGATTGAACGACGGCGCACCGCGTTGAAAGCTTGTATTGGCAGTTGAGGGGGTTCTCTCCCAATTGGTGTGAGGGGTAGAGTTGCTGCTGCTCTGTTGGAAGGATGCAATGGGAGCGTAATTTTCTGGACCCATGCCTCTACTGACAGGCTGCCTTTCCTGTCCCGAGCCCTGTAGTTCTCCGGGACGGGGCGAGAAAGGTGAGGGTGCGAATCCGGGGAAACCCGATATTCTAGGAGGAGTCGGCTGATACGTTTCTTGGTTCATGCCTTGAAGAGAAGTGAAGAGCTCTAATGCGGTATTGCTGTGCATCCCGTAAGACGTCTCGGCGCTTCCATTGACATTGCCATTGCCATCTGTGTTCATTTTAGATGGAGTCAATAGGTCATCGACCATTCGATACATGTCCGTCGACAGGCTCTGATGAGATTCAGAAGGATCAACGCTTGGAGGCCTTTTGAACTCGCTAGTAAGCTCCGATGCACGTTGATGTCCGCTAGTATAGCTGAATCTCGAACTCGCTTGCGTCTCCAAGTCAGACGGTTGTGACAATGGGCTTGCATCTTGCAGCACTGTCGGAGGAGGGCCATCCTCAAAAAAGCGGAATTGGCCATCCACTGCGTAAATGGGGTACTCAGTATTCGTAGCCAGAACCATGCCGTCTCTTAGAATTTCTCGAATCCTTGCCATCATTTCCAAATTCGGATGATGGCGCTCAACCCCTGGATCTGTGCTTCGCTTCTTTAGCTTATCTTCGCTATCTGTGTATAGCCTGCAAAAAGTGCTGTCCCGGAATGGTTTAAATCCAACCGTGGCAGAGTCTTCCTCCAGCAAGTAATCAATGTCGGGTAATTCGGCCACAGGGAACACTGTAACAAGCAGGCTCAAGGTGGTGCAGTACATTGACCACATCTCCTTAATGTGAACGCATATGGGCGCAGTTCCCACTTGAGCGCTGATAACTGGGGCTGTAGCCACCAACCACGTGCTGTATTGACGCAGTGCGGGTAGGATCCGGCGAGTCACCGCTGTAATGGAATCGGCAGGAGTTTGCTTTTCTTTTCCGGTTACGTCCGGGGCATTATGGCCATGATTGGCGTCATCAAGTTCTGGTTGCAATAGTTGAAGAAGCATAAACAGCATCCTGATATTCAGCCTGAGGTAGAAATAGTATGCTTGGACGCATCTTTCACTGGCTTCGTCACCTTCCGCTTCTGGTTTTTTGTCAGTTTATATCAAATGCTGTGGTAGGGGTTGCATTACCTGCAAGTCTAACACCAGCAAAATATTCCGCGGCAATGTTGATAATAACAATCCTGTCCAGAATATCTTCCAGTGATTGTTCCTTGAGAAGAACGGTCATTTGGCTCAACACTTCGTTCTCAAGCTCATCGTGGTTGGGGAACTCTTCTCCTTTGTACAACTGAGCATGAAGGCGGACAAACCATAATACCATACCTGCAGCAGGGTTGCCAACAGGCGAATCTCTCTTTTGGCCTGGTCCAAGCCATGTTGTTGTAATCTTTTTAAATTCAACGGCGAGGTTTGACTGCGCCAGTGGATGGGGCTCCTTCACTGCCAACGCACGATATAGGTAGTAGACGGCATCCAAATGATTACCATCGGCCAACGAAATGACAGCCATTTGATTGAATGCGCTTCCCGAGTCTGGGTAGAGGTCGTTCGCAAGCCCATAGTGAGCGTTGGCCTTCTCCCAGCTGCGATCTCTCGTATTGAGATCATTGCGGTATCGGTATAGATCGCCAAGTCGAAGTAGGGTTGAGTGACATGACAGGAGTATAAGATGCTTCAGATCTTCAGAGACCTCCTCGGGACCATCAGCTGATTGTGTGCTCAGGGTAAGCCGATGCGCTATTATGTGTAGCTCGTCGAGGCCCTCGAAGTTGGATGCCAGGCGTTGGATGTAGCCTTTATAGTAGTATTGGCTTAGCTTGAGAAAATCGGCATATCGCTTCTCCCATTTCCGTCTCTCGACTGAAATTCTTCTCTGCTCGGGATTTTTCAGTCTGGCGACAATTTTTCGGTATCGTTTGTTGATCGAGCTATGTGCTTCCCAAAGGGCAGTTTCCACACCTTCGGCGGTGGCGTATGCGAAATCGGCGAAGATAGTGGCCTCGCATGCAACGCGTAGTCTTGTGGATTATTTAGTTCCGATCTGTGAACGGATAGGACGGAGGAACATACTCTGATATGAGATCCTCAATATCACCAATCAAACTTTCCCTCTCTTTCAGTTTGGCTCGGAGTTCTCGATGGATTTGTTTCGCAGCACTGGCCAAATTGTCAGTGAATATCCAAGTAAAAGCCCCTATTGTATAAGGTGCACAGTATACTTACTGCCATTGAACCTCGGCATTGGCTGCCATGTTATCGTTATCTGGAGAGATGATCGGACTATGGCCGGCCCCAGATGCCTCTGGACAAAGTGATGGAATCGGAAAAAGCCATTAGCGGGAGGTAAAGGATGTCGGTCCGATCAAAGTAGCTGAAAAGGACAAATGCAGTCGGCAGGCGAGACTAGAGCGTCTTGCCCAGTGAATGAAATTTTGGTTGTGGTGGAAATGCCGAAGGCGCATTTGTATATCTCACTTTTCGTCAAGATCGGTGGAAGCAAAGTAACGCGCAAGGTTGCCGCACAATTCCCCACTAAGGCTTGGCGAATTATAGTGCACGTTGTGAGGTGAGGGGCTCGAGTGAACGAGTGAATGGTGCCCAAGTTTGGGCTAATCGGAATAGCTATCAAGCCTATTCGTGCGGCCAAAAAAGTCTCACGAGGGAGTATGTTTAGCAGAAGATTTATATCACCAATTTAAGGTAATAAAATTTGACTCGTTACGTTTTAATTCTGAGCAACTAGTTTATGAGTTGTAGCCTTGAGTGACTGACCGCATTTAGTGAAAGAAAATTACCTGTGGTAAAAACCGAAGTCAATCAGGGACAGTTCACCCGGATCCCGCTATGACCACCCTGCCAAACGCAACCCACAAGGCTAAAATGATTAACGATAACCTCGATGTGTTGCCCAACAGACAAGACATTGACGATACAAACGACATACTGATACCCTGACGACCATCACGCAAGATATTGTGTCTTTCTTCAGAGCAGCTTGTATTCTCGAGCAGACTTAACCATACAGCACTCCACAGACAGAAAATCAAGAAGCTAGCTGGCTAAAGTGCTGAGGACGGGGATAAAGCCCACCAAGTAACTACCCCACTATCACATATTAAAGATGGTCAAACGCTCACGAGAAGACTCTGATCCTCCGCCACTCTCCGAAAACACCGATTCCATATATGCCACAGACAGTTCTGGGGCTTCTCCGCATCCAACAGACCCAAATGCATACGAAGCGGTGAAGATAGTACACCTCGACCCCGAGCACAGCGGAGCAGCAACGGTCGAAGTGATGAGATGCTCTTTACCAGGACACCGTCCAGACCTCTCATTCCACTCCTTTGATGATTATGAAGTCCACTACAGCAAAGCACACGTCAATCGCTGCGTCGAATGTCGGAAAAACTTCCCCACAGAACACTTCCTGAGTCTCCACCAGGCAGAGAACCATGATCCCCTTGTCGGGGTTCTTAGGGATCGGGGTGAACATACATTTGCATGCTTCGTCGAAGATTGCGATAGGAAGTGCTCCACTCCTCAGAAACGTCGTTTACATCTAATCGACAAGCACTCGTTTCCAAAAGAATACGACTTTTTCGTCGTCAACGATGGTATCGACAGAAAGAGCTCCATGCTCCGCTCCGGCAGGCATAGACGCCGGAGCTCGATTATGCAACAGAAGATTTACAATGAGAGCCGAGGTCGAAATAGGTCAGGGACTTTGGAGACGGAGAACACGGACGAGTCTCCTGAAACAACGATGGCGGAGACGGACACCGATGGTGCTACCAGACACGACGTGGCAAGTCCTGCCCGTGCCAACGGAAAGGCCGCTGTCCCGGAAGATGAAGGTGAAGATGCGGAGATTGAGGGTCTTACAGGAGCAATTTCCGCTCTCCGATTTGTGCCACCGAGTGTGAAATTCGGCAGAGGCAGAGGCAGGGCGGGTTTCAGCAAAAGCTGACACCACAAATCACCATAAACAAATATAAGACAAGGACAACTGTCATTGAACTACCATATTGAAAGCACCCATTCGATTAATCCGTCCTTAAAAATCATTGCCAATCATGAACGAATTTCCTCCTGGTCATCTAATGATACGTAACCCAGCCATAACATAAACCCTCGCGCAACGTTTCTATTCACATCAAGCGACCGCTTCCCCCGTATAAAGAAACGAAATAAAGTCAAGTCATTCCATGATATCGATACCCATCACCGCGTGTCTCATTCCACATTAGAGTATCACGTGCATACTCTATTCTCTTATCACCGTTGATTTTACTGTCCCCACCCATGCGTGATTGTCGGAGCCGAGCTCCACTGGCAAGAGCGGGTGCAGGCGCCACATGCTGGTAGCCGCTTACAGCGACTTGTCCGAGGTGGCTGAGTCAACCTTGGAGCGAAGGTTGGAAGCAGTCGACTGCTGGAAGTGGCGCGAGAAGACGGGCTGGAAGAACGAGCGGAAGATGAGCTGGGCACCACTGCTTCTGTGTTAGTGACGGTTCGAGCTCTGAGGATTGAGAAGTGGGCTTACCCAGTCTGGGGGAGAGCAAGCCAGAGGGTGAAGATCAGCTTGAAGGTGTAGTAGAATGGGAACCAGTAAACAATGGAGATCAAGCTCTCAAGGACGCTGTGGTAGTTAGATAAGTTAGCCATTACAATAAAAAAGGGTTCGGGGTATTCTACGTCAAAAATCCAAACACGACCCAGTACTGCGCGCATGTTAGCAAAGTTTGTTTAGACAGATTAAGGTCGCGATCATGACGTACAGTGAGCCATTGGGTATCATCGGCCTTGCCGGCAGAGAAGATAGCTTCGAGCGAATAGTATCCGGGGATGATGAAACCAGCAAAGTTGGTAAGGATCTGTCCTCCGAAGTTGAAGAAAACGAAGAAGAAGTAGAGGCCGACAACACCAAGGACGGCGTAGACCTTGGGGATGGATGTCTGCTTCTCGAAGTTGTTGAAGACCTGGTACTTGGACAGCTAGAAGAAAGGGCATCATTAGTCAATATTTCTGACGATAAACAATAATGTGTAGTTTCAGGCCGTTGCGTGCCAGCTCCAGCTTATTGCGACAAAGGAATCTGTCGACTCACCTCCTTGTCGACCTGGCTCAGGTGAGCTTGTGCTTTATCTTGGAAAGACATGTTTGAAGCTTGATAAGCTCTATAAGGTCGATAAAGTGAATTTGGTCAAATAGACAGCTGTAATAATGAGCTATGTGTTAATGTTGAGCGGAAACCGAGCTTACGATGAAACTTGCAATGTTGGTAGTGCGATGATGAAAAGGTCTGATGGAGGTGGAAAGTTGGTTTTGAGCGACGTTGTGGTGATGTGCCCACACACTCTGCCCCAGGCGTCATAGTCAAGCTCCTTTTGAGTTTAGCGCCGTTCCGAGATCAATAAGCGAAAGGTTGCCTCATTAACCCAGAATACCTGGGATGCGAGTAAACAACAAGCAAAGAATCGAACAATTTGATTGACGACAACCTCGATGCAGCAACCATTCGCCAACGACAACGACATTCAGACTGAATACTCGGGCAAATCCTAAAAACCGGAAGTTCCAGACGTGATTCCCCAGCGACACCCTCCCACGGATCCCCTCTTCGACCGCAAACAATCGCCAAACATCATCAACAACAAAGCCCAGCCCCGCTCCAGATAATGAGATATTATATTATATAACAATAAAACATTGGGCCCTCCGAAGACATCTTTACCTACAAACAAATGGGTATGTACTTACCGCCACTGCATGTTTGCTTTGCGCAATGCGAAATATTCATACCGCGCCTCCCGTTATTTACCATCCCAACACGCGAAATACTAAGCGCTTACCAGATTTATCCCAACCACAAACCGAGACGGTGCCCACGAAAAGTCGCTCGCGCTCAAACACGGCCGTCTCTATGAAGAGCAGAAAGCGCCAGCTTTCCCGAGGATCAACAACGAGTCTACACAGTGCCGCCACCCACTCGCTACACGATCAACAAACGGACAATAACCCCGCCGATTACCAGAAACAATGGTTTGAGAACGAGCAACAACAAAGGTTCGCGGATGGCGGCCATGTAACTGCTGAAGACATGGTTATGCAGTCAGCCTCGCAGCTCCGAGACCCCCGCGACTATGGTATTGACCCTGCGCTGGGCGCTGCGGTCAACCATACATTAGGATACTCGCATGACGGCTCGTATCGACCCGAACATGCAAGGCGGTCTCTGCCAACCGATGGGTATGGAACAAGTTTCATGGAGGATGATAGTCCTATGCTTGAAGGCCGTAGCGACGAGCAGGATGACGTCGATTCGTTAGCTGGTGCAAATGGAGCTCCCAAAAAGGCTTCGAAGTCCAGCGCAGCAAATGAGCTTGAGATGCGCCAGCTCTTTCAAAATAATAAGCACCGCAAGTTACCCGAAGTAGCTACAGAGCTGCATGGCAACGAACGGGGGCCGCAGTCGGAGAGAATGCGGCAGGTGTTTGCAATGATCTGGTATGTGCTATAGAAGCTACAGTCTTTGACCTGTACTAATCTCCTCAGGATAAACCAAGTTTGCGACAAAGGGAAAGGGTCGGTGCCTAGAGGTCGCGTATACGCAAACTATGTTTCAAGGTGTGCAACGGAACGCGTCACGGTGCTCAACCCAGCGTCTTTCGGCAAGCTTGTCCGAGTTCTATTCCCTGGCCTCAAAACAAGACGCCTAGGTGTCCGTGGTGAATCCAAGTATCATTATGTCAACTTCAGCTTGAAGGAAGATCAGCCAAACCTAATTGAGAATCCATCAACGCAAAAATACCAGCCCATGAAGACGGCTGAAGCCAAGAGATTCGCGCAAGAACCTAGGTATGTTTTATAACTTGGTAGAGGATTATTCGTGCCATGCTAACATTACTCGTAGCCTTCCATCACACACTCCAGTGGATAGACAAGAATTTCCTGCCACTTCTTTTTCGCCGGTCCTTGAGCCGACAAGTAAGCCTGCATCTAGCTTTGTGCAATCACGTAGTCTATACAACCAGTCGGTCCTTCACAACGTCCAGGATCTTGAATACAACGGCAAAATAACCCAGCATCTATGCTTTGTCCCGCCAGCAGACAATTCGATGCACGAGTATGAGCCAATCACGTTGCCAAAGATTGAACCATTTATTCCGGCTGGGACAGATCCTGATTCGGCAACAGCCTTGACAGCGTTGTATCGTTCCCACTGCACCTCTTTGGTGGACGCGATCCGCTTTGTTAAGCAAAAGACCTTCTTTTACCTGTTCACTTCCTTTCATGGAACCCTCACCATGCCTGTGCAAAAACTCTTTGCTCACGAGAGTATCGCGCCGTGGATAGAAGAATGCGATTTCATCATGTACCAAAAGATGATCCGACTTCTGGGCCATTTGACTCTTGAAGTTGTACCGCAGCAAATTCTAGACACTTTGCATGCAATCTCAGAGCGCCTGGTTTCTCACATCCAGACATCTTTCCACGGCCAGCCATCTCACGTCATTGATGCCAAGGTTGCTCCTGCGACCCTATTCGCTGGCTTGCTAGATCGCATGTGCAGAGTCAACCTCACAGCCCATGCAGCCGCAAATATGCTTTCTCATCCTCCTAATCGGGATCAGATGTACCAAGATTGGATATCAATGGTACGTCTCCGAAAGGTCGCCGAATGCATTCCAACGAGGGCAATGGACGATGTGGCAAGGCTCCTCTTAACAGAGTTACGGGATCTCCTTGATCCAGTTACGGTGGCTTGGGACATCGAAAGTGTCACACCGTACGGCGATATGTCAGCTCGAAACGTTAACCAAAGAGAATCCAGTATTCATTTGGATTCGTCAACAGAAAATGTCCTCGATCGCTGGGTCAATTTCTTGGTCTCGATTCCGGGCAGATTCCCATATGCTAGCCCAGCAGACATTATATGGTGCGTCGAGCGCGTCGGCACAGCAGTGATGAGAGATCTCACCATCAAGTCCGGCCAGAGTTTCGGATCCTGGTGGGTCACAAAATGCTGGATTGACGAGATGATATCTTTCATGGCCGAGAAGGGTGGTTTCATGGAATACAAGACATCCAATTCCAGGCGTAACGAGAACACGGTCCAGTCTCAACAGAACCAAGCGGCCGAATCGAATCAGGGTGTATATAATGGCGGGCCCATGGACGACTTTGTGCGTCAGCAGTATATGAATGGCTCTAATGACCACGGCATTACGATTCCAGGTCCGATGGACACGGCAAGCAGCGCTGCTATGAATGTCGTTTCCGGGCATGATGACAGTGGAATTGGCATGCGGACGCCAGACGATGAGTTCTCTATGAGCAAGTTCAACTTCAGCGATGCTCAAATGGGAACCCCTAATATGGATGGAACGATCAACCTGGCACAGGCGGCTTAAAAAACTCCAAAGCATGACACTTTTTGACGGCCTCACGTTGCGATTGGGTATTGGTAGATTTCTCAAGGCTTTCTTCAGAGCTCCAAACTAGGGTAGAGGGGGGTCACTGGTTGGGCACGGATGGGACCCCATTATGATCCTGGGATGATATTTATGATGTAGACTTGTGTGGGGGAACGGCGTGTATGTGTATATGGGATTGCTGTTTTTTTGGTAATCCAAGGTGGATTAGGTGGGCAAAGGCGTGTTTGTTTTGTTTGTGTTGGGCTGGATGCGATGGTTATCATTTGTGGACTTACTGCGTTATTTTTAATTCTTCCAGGGCAGAAAGCAGGAGCCGTGTATGTCTATCTTCGACATTGATGTACTTACTTCAAACTAAATGAGATATCTTGTTTGGTATTGATGGCCACAATGAAATATGTTCCCGTACCTGATTTCGAGTATTTTTTTTTACAGAACCGTAGTCTTAACCGTTGAAGAATAACGCTCGTCCCTGAATCGAGGACCTAAAAATAAATAGGGGAAAATATGTTAGTGTACCAGAGGCACATGGCGGCTCCCGTCGCGCTCCAGACCAATTCTTAAAAAAGGCTTGGCGAAGTACAGACGACTCCGAAACACGAGGAAGTACGGAGGAGCGTCATCAAACTGTCAGCTGCAGATCAGCCAGGGACGACACTCTTTCAATCCCTCTCCACGAAATACATAATCTCCATAACCTTAACAATATTAATATCCGAGTCAATCGCTTACACCAGCGCGCAGTCGTTATCGCCACTCGCTCCAAAGCTGCACAAGGCATCAGTCTTACTTTATTTATCGCTCTCGTATCTGGCGGGGAGCCTCGCCGTCAGCGCCACATGCGCATGGCTACAACACCAAGATGTCGAAGCTCAGTCCACCACTACGACCCCGCCTCCTCCCTTCCATGATTGCCACGGGCCTGGTTGCTCTATTCTTGTTCACAATCTTCGCGGGGAACGTCGCCCATGCCGCCGAGCTCGACTCGATACTGCCCGACGACCACAACCATGAGCAGTTACTCGACCCTTTTATATCGGCGCGCGGGGAGGGGGAGGCGGAGGGGGAGGACGGCGCGGATATGATATACCAGGCGGGGTTTGAGGGGACCAAGGTGCTTAAGGGGCGGCAGATACCCAGCCCATCTGAGATACCCAACAATCTTGCGAGGAAGTACAACCTGCCGCAGGGGGAAACGATTTATTTCGTCTTCACGAACGTGTCGCTCTGGGGTCCGCAAGCCCCCGATGATAATGGATCAATGGGGTTACCGTCAGTTGGATTAGGTCGGAGGTGGGAGGATGGGCGTGAGGAGGGTGAACAGGGCGCATCGAACACGGCGGATGGAGATGACGAGGAGTCCTCGATACACAAGAGAGCGAATGAAACGAGGAGTGTATATATCACGCTCAATACCTGCCTTCAGCCCAACAACGCGAAAGGCGACAGTGGCCCCAAAGGCCCCCCACCTCAGGTAACGATGTACGTTGGAGAGAACCAGACGACCATCGGCGCCGACCAACCCGCCGACGGCCAGCGCATAATGGAGGCCGAATTCGGCTTCGCAAACCTAACATTCGACGCCTCCAAAGACATCTTCATCGCCCTCACCGGCCCCAACGCCACCGAATTCGACGGCATCTACAGCGTCGAACTAGCCGCCTCCATCGACACCCCCTACCACTCCTACAGCGGCAACGCCGCAGACCTCTTCTTCATCGACAGCGACTCCAACTCGGCGCTGCTAGCCACCAAGAACCTAACCCTCGACACCTCCGACACCGAAGTCTACAAGAAATGGATGCAGCTCTCCCCACCCCCCTACGTCATCTTCGCCAACAACAAGAACCAGACGTGGCTTGAGGGCGTCTCGCGCTCGTACTGCGGGCTCGAGAGCTATGCGCAGATCAAGGGGACCCAGGAGGGGCTGCGCACCGATACGGTCAAGACGATCATGACGAATGTGACGCTGGGGAATTTCCCAAAGCAGCAGTTTTACTTCCAGGGCCTGAATGCCAGTTCGCAGTACTATGGGATCCTGGCCTTTCCGAAGAATGCGACGGAGCGGTCGCCCGGTGGTGGGGGGCGCGTTTGGAAGACTATGGATTTTACGACGCAGTCTGGTTAGTTCCCTTCATCCCCTCTCCCCTTCTATTATGTATTATGTGAGCCTGCAGCTAACAACCCCCCAGACGGCAACTGCGCAATCCTCTTCAACCTAACCTTCTGCTCCGACGTCTCCTACGCCGTCCCCGGCAACCCAGCCCTCTTCCCCACCCTCCCCTCCCTCGCCGCCTTCTACGACAACGCCGCCGAATCCGCCTACGTCAACTTCGCCAAAGCCCTGCAGCAGATCCCCTGCGAGATCCCGAGCACAGGGCAGTACAGCCTCGTGCGCAAGTGCCCCGACTGCGCCGCCGCCTACAAGGCCTGGCTGTGCAGCGTGACGATCCCGCGGTGCCAGGACTACAGCCGTGCGGACCCGTGGCTGCAGCCGCGGAACGTGGTGCAGAGTTTCCCGAACGCGTCGACGCTGTCGGACACGGCGTTTGTGGCGGCGAGTCAGCAGATTATGTATTTGAATTCCAGCAGGAATCCGGCGATTGATGAGGTGGTCAAGCCGGGGCCGTATAAGGAGATCTTGCCGTGTCTGGATATGTGCTATAACCTCGTCCAGAGCTGTCCGGCGGCGATGGGTTTTGCGTGTCCGGGATTGGAGGAGGGGGGGGTGAGTAGTTATGGGAGGAGGCCGAATGGGAGTGCGAGTGAGGATGGGCAGATTACGTGCAATTACCCCGGGGCGGC